>CM021102.1:814270175-814405880 GCA_007115665.2 Sequoiadendron giganteum
CTCTCTCTCTCTCTCTCTCTCTCTCTCTCTCTCTCTCTCTCTCTCTCTCTCTCTCTCTCTCTCTCTCTTTCTCTCTCTCTCCCCTTATTCCCCTCTCCCTTCCCCCTCCTAATTCTCTCTCTATCTCTCCCCCTTCTTCCCTTCTTTCCCTCTCCCTTACCTCTCATAATTCTCTATCTCTCTCTTTATATATCTCTCTCTCTATCTCTCTCTCTCCCTTTCCCCTTTTCCCCTCTTCCCCTCTCCCTCACCCTCCTAACCCTCTCTCTCTCTCTCCCATTCTCCCCCTCTTCCCCTTTCTCTCCTTCCAAATTCTATCTCTCTCCCTTTCCCTCTATCTTTAGATCTCTCTCTCTCTCCATTTCCCTCTCTCTATCTCTCTCTCTTTTTCCCCTTCTTCCCCTCTTCCTCCCCCCTCCTAATTATCTCTCTCTCCCTTTCCCTCCTAATTATCTCTCTGTCTCTCTCCCCTCCTAATTCTCTCTCTCTCTCTCTCTCTCTCTCTCTCTCTCTCTCTCTCTCTCTCTCTCTCTCTCTCTCTCTCTCTCTCTCTCTCTCTCTCTCTCTCTCTCTCTCTCTCTCTCTCTCTCTCCCATTCCCTCTCTCTTTCCCTCTCTCTATCTCTTTGGTTCAGGGGCACCTACACCTTGGGATGAAATTAGAATGAGTCTTGAATGTTCATAGAATATATTTGAAGTTATTTTAATCAATATGCAATGAGTAATTTGTCAATCAATGTCAATATTGACAATAAGGTCTAGGTGGATAGAGTATGGTATAGAGTTGATCTTTCATGTTTTCCTTCTTGAATAAGGTCTAAAACAATAATTCAATATGTAATTGAGATTTTTAAGTCAGTAGGAGTCAAGAATGGGTGAAAATTGCAAAACACAGTTGTAAATGATGATTAAGACCAAAGATTGTCAAATTGCAAATTAAGGATTCAATAGAGTTTACAAGGTGGTTAAGGGAATTTGGTCGGTTCTAGATGAATTTTGAAGTTGGTAAAATCATAAAATGATGTAATCCCTCATGGAAAAGATTGATTGTTCAGATTTGAAGAAAGAAAACATCATTTGCTATGTTGATCTCTACATTTTTCTTTGTTTTTATGAACTTATCCTTACTGGTATAGACCCGTAAAGGTCTTTCATGGCTTGAGATTCTGGATTCTTATAAATATATGTGTTTAATTTCATTGTTCTGTGTGAGGGACTAACAAATCTCAATGACTGCTCTTGTTTTTTGAGTTAAGGGTTTTGAGGGTAATAAAATGAAGATCTAACCAATCCACCTACTCTATTGCCCATTTTGCTAAGTGGATTGGCTTGTAAGATGTTATTTTAGTTGTTTAAATTTCCTAGAAGTTTAGGAAGTGAAGAAATTGGTTGGTGGTGTGATGCCAAAGGGTGAGCAGTGATTATTTTACCATGAAAATGAGAAACCCAAGTAGTGATTTTGAAAAATAATGAATGTAGTGGAATTGTGAGTTTTTGGTAAGTTTGTGAAGAGGTATTGGAAGGTGTTTGAGGCCTTCTTTTTTTTGGGTGGGCCCTGGAGGTTTCTTTTACACAAAACCCTTGCATTTTTGCTTGTCGTGGAGGGTTTTATGGTGTAGCATGTTAGAAGTCTGATAATGGTGAACTAACTATGGATTCAGTGGTTTTTGGGCATTTGAATTGCTTCCCCAAGGTCTCAGAGGGTTTGGAGAAGTTTAGAGGGTACTCTCTTTGTAAGAATGGGCTAATCCATTAGTTTTTCCTTTTGTAGGTGTATTGGATCTTCAAGTTGGTCCAAATGAGTCAATGTTGATATTTGCATATGTTATGTAACTTTAAAAAGGGTATCTTGATCATCAATTTTTTTGTGAAGTTCTTTGGAATTTTTGGTTGAAAAAAGACTTAGACCGAGTTGCCATGCTACTAGGGAAGGCATGCTTGTAAGGTGATGTTTGAAGAGATCTTCGGAATTTTTTTTGGAGACTGATTGAAATACACTTGATTGTATTTGTGAATGGTTTGACATCTCTCTCTGCATCAAAGTGGTATCGA
Source organism: Sequoiadendron giganteum (assembly GCA_007115665.2). NCBI lineage: Eukaryota > Viridiplantae > Streptophyta > Pinopsida > Cupressales > Cupressaceae > Sequoiadendron > Sequoiadendron giganteum. The sequence goes on from CM021102.1 coordinate 814,272,227, forward strand.
AGCAAGGGAGTAGGTCTTTTGTGAAAGAAGGTTGCACTTTTGTGTGTAAGAAGAAGAAGGTAGTTGGAGGAATCAAAATGCCTCCTAAGGGGAATGTTGTTGCAAGGAAGATTGAAAATCATGACAAAGAAATAGAAGCCTTGAAGCAGGAAATTGTTGGGATAAAAGCTAAAGGTAGGACTATTTTGGAAGAAAGTGAGTCTTAAGAGGAAGAGACCTCTAGTGAAGAAGAGGAGATGGATCCAAACGATGTGAGAACAATGAATCTTTTGAAGGTTGTGAAGAAGGACATACATGGTAAAATGGATGTGCCTATGTATGGAGGAAAACTTGATAGTTAAGAGCTCTTGGATTGGATTGGGGCCATGTAGAACTATTTTGACAATGAAGAGGGCATAAACAAAACTGAAGGGACATGCTTTGGTGTGGTGAAATTTTATGCAAGAGGAGAGGGATAAAAAATAAAAAATAAAGATCACCTCTTGGGAGAAAATGACAACAAAAATCAAAGGTAAGTTCCTTCGTTTTGATTATAACATTCGATTTCTTAAGAAGTTAAATAATCTTAGAGAAAAAGGAATTAGATGTGCACACATATACTGGAGAATTTTATAGGCTAAGCATAATAACTAAACATGAAGAAGATGAGGAAAAAATGGTTTCTAGGTACTTAAATGGTCTGAGATACAATATTCAGGATGAAATCAACTTGATGGCACCAAAATCAGTTGAGCAATGCTTTGAAATGGCAATGAGGGTAGAAGAAAAACTAAAGAGGAGACAAGAGAGGGAAAGACTTCTAGAGGTAGAGGATTTAATCCTAATTCAAAACCAAACAATGAGAGTCAAGGAGATGTCAAGAAGGAGCAAGAGCAATCTGATTTCAAAGGTGGATGGAGAGGTTCAAGAGGTGGATTTGGTGGGGGAAGAAATGTAAACACCTTTTCAGGGAGATGCTACAATTGTCAAGAGTTTCGACACCCATTTTTCAAGTGTCCTCAAGGCTAAGGTTCATCTCCAAGTCGTGATAGAATGAGTGAGAGAAGAACACAATTGGTCCAATAAGAAGAATGTGAAAGTGTAGGAAAACCTGTTGATCTAGAAGAGGGAGAAGCACTTATGGTAAGAAGAACTATGTTGTAGGCATCTAAGGAGGAAGAATTGAGTAAAAGAAGGAGTCTCTTTAGAACTTCATGCAAATGCAAAGGTAAAGTGTGCCAAGTTATCATTGATTCAGGTTTTGAAGATAATATGGTGTCTAGGGAGATGGTAGATAAGTTAGGTTTGGAAAATATACCTCATGTAGCACCCTATAGAGTTTCTTGGGTGAATGATAGTCAAACTTTAGTGGTGAATGAGAAAGCATATGTTGATTTCCAAATTGGGGAGTACAAGGATAGGGTCTTATGTGATATATTGCCAATTGATTTTTGTCATGTGCTCTTGGGGAGGCCATGGAAGTTTGATAGAAGATCCATATATGATTGTTGGGCAAACACCTATACCATCAAGAAAGATGATTTTTTTTAAAAGTTGACTCCCTTGCAAAGAAGTGGAAGAGATAAGGGTAAGTCCAAGGTAGTGATGTTTGGTAAGAAGGAGCCTTTAAGGCTTAAGGGTAGTAAGTCTGATGTAATTTCAGGTTTGAAGAAGGTTAATGGTGTTGAGACAACAAGGAAGGCACCTAATAATGGTGTTAGACAATGGAATTTTTTTTTTTGCAAAAGGAAGAGAAAGAACTCATGCCTAACTCTAATTTGGTTAAGGTGAATGATGTGAGGACACTGGGGAGTTTAGTTTGGAAGAGTATGGAGAAGGGACTTGTGCTTAAGCTGATGTAAACAAGGTGGGTGATGATAAGTGTTTAAAGGAGCATGGAAACTAGGGTGACATGTTTGCAAAGAAAGATGAACTCATAGTTGGTGCCATTACATGTCCTATAGTGAAGAGTAGTGACACAAGACAAGTGAAGGTTGAGGGAAAGGAAGTTGGAAAATTTGGTAAGGTAATGGTGCATGTTTATGATAGTAAGAAGGATATTCTAAGACTATGGAAAGGTCAATATGGACAAAGGAATGAAGGTCTAATAACCATGAGGATAGGACAATGTGAGCAAATGAACAAAGGTCTGATGGTAGTGATGAGGGGGCAAATGATACAAACAAATATGGATGGATATAAGTGTGTAGATGGAACCAAGAAGAAGGTAGGTAATGGAAAAGCTTATGATTGTTTGTTTGTAGGTTCAAATACTGAGATGGCATCAAGTTTCAATCCAGGGATCAGGAGGAACCTAACAGTAGGTCTGAAGATGCATGGAGCACCCTTCAACTCTTGGGTCAAGAGTTTGTCTATGGTGGGGTTTATGGTGTAGGGGCGCCTAAAACTTGAGATGAAAGTATAATGAGTCTTTAAGGTTCATAGAATAGATTTTAATGTCTTTTAATCAATATGCAATGAGGAAGTTGTAAAATATACTAAAATATGATGCAATGAAATAAGTTGTCAATCAATGTCAATGTTGACAATAAGGTATAGGTGGATAGAGTATGGTATAGATTTTATTTTTCATTTTTTCCTTCTTGAATAAGGTCTAAAATGACCATTCAATATGTAATTGAGGTTTTTAAGTCAGTAGGAGTCAAGAATGGGTGAAAATTGCAAAACACAGTTGTAAATGGTGATTAAGACCAAAGATTGTCAAATTGTAAATTAAGGAGTCAATAGAGTTAAAAAGGTGGTTAAGGGTAGTTGATCAATTCTAGAGGTAGTTTGAAGTTGGTAAAATCATAAAATTATGTAATCCCTCGTGGAAAAGATTGATTGTTCAGATTTGGAGGAAGAAAACATCATTTGCAACGCTGATCTCTACATTTTTATTTGTCTTTATGAACTTCTCCTTACTGGTACGGACCCGTACAGGTCTTTGATGGCTCAATATTGTGGGTGCTTATAAATATATGTGTTTACTTTCAATTATACCTATTTTGGAGGCCTAAGTTCATTTTTTTGTGTGAGGGGCCAACAAATCTCAGTGACTGCTCTATTTTTTGGAGTTAAGGGTTTTAAGGGTAACAAAATGAAGATATAACCAATCCACCTACTGTATTGGTATTTTTGATTGATGGATTGTATTATAAGATGTTATTTTAGTTTTTTCAATGTCCTATAAGTTTAGGAAGTGAATAAATTTTTTGGTGGTGTGATGCCAAAGGCTAAGCAGTCATTATTTTACCATGAAAATGAGAAACCCAAGTAGTGATTTTGAAAACTAATGAATGTAGTGGCAGTGTGAGTGTTTGATAAGTTTTTGCATAGTTATTGGTAGGTGTCTTAGGCCTTAGTTTGGTTGGGTGGGCCCTGGAGGTGTCTTCTCCACAAAACCCTTGCATTTTTGCTTGTCTTGGAGGGTTTTATGGTGTACCATGTTATAAGTCTGATAATGGTGAAATAACTATGGATTCAATGGCTTTTGGGCATTTGAATTTCTTCCCCAAGGTCTTAGAGGGTTTGGAGAAGTTTAGAGGGTACTCTCTTTGTAAGAGTGGGCTAATTCACTAGTTTTTCCTATGGTAGGTGTATTGGATCTTCAGTTTGGTCCAAAGGAGTCAATGTTGATATTTGCATATATTATGTAACTTTAAAAAGGGTATCTTGATTATCAATTTTTTTGTGAAGTTCTTTGGAAGTTCTGGTTGAAAAGAGCCTTAGACCAAGTTGACATGCTACTAGGGAAGGCATGCTTGCAAGGTGAAGTTTGAAGAGATGTTTGGATTTTGTTTTGGAGACTAATTGAAATATACTTGAATATCTTTGTGAATGGTTTGACATCCCTCTCTACACCACTCTCTCTCTGTCCCCTTCTTCCTCACTTCCCCTCTCCCTTCCCCTTCTTAATTGTCTATCTCTCTCTCTCTCACTTCCCCCTCCTAATTATCTCTCCCTCTCTTTCTCTCTCCCCTTCTTCCCCTCTTCACCTCTCTCTCTCTTGCTTCCCCTCATCCCCTCTTGCTTCCCCCTCCTAATTATCTCTCCCTCTCTCTCCCCTTCTTCCCCTCTTCACCTCTCTCTCCAATTCTTCCCCACTTCCGCTCTCCCTTCCCCCTCCTAATTCTCTCTTTCCATCTTTCTCTCTCTATATATATATCACTCTCTCTCCCCTTCTTCCCCTCTCCCTTCCCCCTCATAATACTCTCTCTCTCTCTCCCCTTCTTCCCCTCTCCATTTCCCCTCCTATTTCTCTTTATGTCTCTCTTTCCTTCTTCCCCTCCTCCCCTCTCCCTACCCCCTCCTAATTCTCTCTCTCTCTCTCCCCTTTTTCCCCTCTTCCCCTCTCCCTTACCCTTCCTAATTCTCTCTTTCTCTCTCTCCCTTTTCCTCTCTCTTTCCCTCTCTCTATCTCTCTCTCACTCCTTCTTCCCCTCTTCCCCTCTTCCCCTCTCCCTTCCCCCTCCTCTCTCTCTCTCTCTTTGCCTCTTCCCCTCTCCCTTCTGCCTCCTAATTCTCTCTCCCTCTCTATCCCCTTCTTCCCCTCTCCCTCTTCCCCTCCTCTCTCTCTTCTCTCTTTCTCTCTCTCTCTTTCCCTATCTCTTTTTGTCTCTCCCTTTCCCTCTCTCACTCTCTTCTCCACCATCCTTCTCCTTATTACTCTTGGGTCTATGTGTGCAAAATTAGATATCCGATTCATATCAGATATTCGATTTGTAGCACTAAAATCTTACTGTTGGTAAACATTTTGAAATGTTTTTCAAATCAAATATCGGATTTGTGGGCCATAGAAAAAACTTAAGTGGGTCATTTTGGGCATCCCAACGGACCCTACATTCTTTTTGTAGGCTTTGTAGGTGACAAAAACATGATTTCAGACAAGAAGAGACAAAGATCAACTTTTGGGAGCATCTTCTACTCAAATTTTTCATAAGAAATCTATTTTTTAGCATCTTTTTGGAGTTCTATATTTGGTAATGGGAAATCATCCTTTGGGCATGCTTTATTCAAGTCCCTAAAATCCGTACATATCCTGAATCTATTGTTCGGCTTTGAAATAGATACATCTATTTGATAGCCACTCGGTGTAGTCAATAGACCTTATGAATCCAACATCTAGCAATTTCCTTAACTTAGCCTTTATCATTAATGCGATATGAGGAAGCATTTTTCTCAATTTTTGCTTCACAGGCTTGATTCTTGTAGGAAAAGACAAATGATGCATGAGTAGATTTGGATCCAAGTCTGGCATATCAAAATATGACCAAGCAAAGTTGATTCTTCTTTCCTTAAAGAATTTGATGAATTTTGGTTTTTCTTGATCTGTCATGGATTCTGCTAGATGTAGGATTTTTGTTTTTTCTTCAGTGCTGATGTTTACAGAATGTGTTGGTTCTGCTAGAACTGATCACCTCTCATGATAGTTTTTTGGAAGAGTGTCAAATCTCCCATCTTTCAGTGCCTTAGAGAATTTTTCACCGTTAGATGCATTCTTTTTTGTTTCTTTTTCAAGATCTAATGCTGCCATAGAATGGTTTTCACCATTAGATCTATTATCCCTATTTTAACTTTTGCAATTGGGAGATTTGACATCCTCCTCCTGAGTTACGCTTTTATGATTATTATGGATATAACTCATACCAGGTTCATTATGCCATAGGAAATTTATGATGTCATCACCATTTGCAAATATAGGTACATTCATAGGTTCGACAGGTTCCCAGTCGATAAGTTCAGGAAGGATTAAAGGCATGAAATCATCAGATTGACTTAGGTTGAAGGGGGTAAGGGCTAGGATAGCGATTTCGTCATAGTTTTTATTAGGGATATTGAGATCAATGATGGTACCCTCTTCAAGATCATCTAGTTTTCTTGATGTTTGTTTGTCCCCACTTGAGTTATCGATATTTAGTGATCTTGATATGAATGGTCTAGACCTAGAACTTTGTCCCTACTCACGTGTAGGTACATATTGTTGTATTACATAAATTTTAATATTGGTGTAAGATATATCGGAACACAAATCCCACTCATATTCATTTGAATCCATTTTAGAGCTATCTCTAACTTGAAGGATCCTTTCTACAACCTTCTTTGTCATCTCCTATTTTTGTTCTTCAGAGTATCCCAGTCCTGTCTTTTCTTTTGAATGGAGAGTGAGGGCCTGAATAGGTTCAACTATGCCTTCCTTCCTTTTCCGATAGGTCCTTTTCCATCATAACCCATTTTTTCTAGGATAGATTTCCCTTTTCCATATTTTTCTGTATTGATATTGACATTCTTGATACTGATATTTGATGTCGATGGTTCCTCTTCTTTGTATAACCAATCAAGGATTTCTTTGTTGTCTGATTTGTCCTCTATGGTACCAGCTTTTACAAACCTTTCTTCTAGAATTATGATAGGTAGTTATGTTTGATCATTAATGGTTAGCCATATGTCTTTGGAGATGGCATTAACTATGAAAGATTAAGCAATTGATCCATAGAATATTGCCCCATTCCCTTATCAGTCAGTTGGACTTTCTCTTGAAATTTCTATGATAAAGAAGTTTGGGGATCTAGATTGTCTGATAATTGAGTATCAACAAGACTTGTATCTTTTTCTTTATCCTTCTTCTCTACCCACTTGGTGATTTTATTTGGATGTTTTTCTTCATTTGATGACTTTGAAGTGGATGCTTCCCGATTGTGAAGCACAAAGGTATCTTGAGAGATTCTAAGTGTGTCACAATGCTGAGGATGATTATAATCAGCAGATATAGTCACCTCCTATCCATTTACTAGGAACTTTAAGCATTGGTGATATGTGGAAGGTATTGCCTACATTTTGTGGATCCATGGGCATCCTAAGAGTATGTTGTAAGTTAACTCTTTTTCCAATACTTGGAATGCTATGTGTTTCATCATTGCTCCCACTTGAATGGGTAACACAATCAATCCCTTTGAAGAGATCTCTTCCTCATCATATTATTTTATATCCATTTTCTTTTAGGAATCAATAACATCATCGGAATACCCTAGTGCATGAATTAACTTTAGGGTGAAAATGTTCAAACCAGCTCCCCCATCTATTAAGACTCTTTTGACACGATGATTGTGGATCAAGACTTTTATATGGAGTGTGGTGCTATGGGGATGGTTGAGTGAGACATCATCATATTTAGAGAATGATAAACAATGTGGTGTATTCAGATGCCTCACCATAGATTGGAATTGACAAACATCTATATTTTTTTGTATTGTAGTGGCAACTAGTGCTTGTTCTAGAACCTCCTTATGTGATGGAGATAGTTTGAGGAGTTCTAGTATTGATATCTGTGCTAGAATTTTTTGAAGCTGATCAAAATGTTATAATGAGATGGAGGGGGATATGTATTTTTAGATCCAACTCCCTTTAAGACTACCTTGGAGTGCCCCCTTGTCATTACATTTGTTGGTTGATGGTCCTATTGTTCTCTGATTTTTAAAACGTTTATTTGATTTTCAGAGACTTGTATGATTGGGAGAAAATCCAAAGGGGTACTATCTTTTGTTTCGTGTTCAATCATGTTATGACCTGCAGTATGATCACTCTCTACTTTGGTAAGACAAACGATCATTTTATCATAGAAATGATTGATATTTTTACCTTTTTTGTTCGTAGAAGATGATGCTCCTTTGTCATAGTTTGGTAAAGGGTCCTTGAAGGCTGAATGATCATTATTGTTTTGGGGTCCCTCTATATATGCCTTGTTATTGTCGATCAGATCTTGAACTATGTGTTTTAACTCCATGCAATCATTAGTTTTGTGGCCTTTATAGTTGTGGAAGTTGCATTAATCTGCGTCATTCCACCATGGTGGTTTGACCTTTGGATCCTAGAATCTTTCTTCTCAAGTGGTGATAAGACCACTGGTGACTATTTTTATCATCATTGATTCCAATGTTTGGCCTAAAGGTGTGAACCTAGGCATGTTTGATGACTTTTGGTATGGTTGCGGTTTTTTTATTTCAATGTTTTGAATGAAATTTGACTTGAAAATTTAATCATTGTTTTCATTTGTTTTCGAAGTAGATGTTTTCAAGTTAAAAACTAGTTTATAAATTTGGAAGTCACTTACCATTTTGTTTGTAGTCGTATTTTGGTTCTTTTGCCAAAATTTTGGTTTATCATTGTTGGGGTATTGATTTGAGGATTTTATGTTATTTGATTTGTCATTGAAATTTTTAATAACCCCTGTTTTGACTAGTGCTTCTTCAATCTTAAGGCCATTTTCTATTGCCTTTTCAAACGTAGGAGGACATTGCAATTCAAGTCTGTAACTCATCTCCTTTGTTAAATTGTCAATGAACAAATCCATTTTCTCTTCCTCAGGAATAGATCGAGGGTATCTAGCAAATAGTCATCGCCATATTTGTAGAAAGGACAGAAATGTCTCCCCTTTTTTTGTTTCAGGTTATACAGATCCTTTATCGTGACATCGTGTTGGATGTTAAAATAATACTGAGAGATGAACCTATAGAGAAGTTCTTCAAAATTCCTTATTCCTGGTTGTAATTTTGAAAACCATTCCATACATGAACCTCCTAATCTTCTTGGGAATAATCTCATCAAGTTTCCTCTTGAGAAAACTCTAGGCTCATGGTTTTGAATTCATGGACATGATCAATCGGATATGTTCTTCCATTGTATTTTTCATACTTGGGGAACTCACAGTGTTGGGGAAAAGGTATCATATCAACAATTGAGTTGAAAGGGTAAGGACACATGTCTTGTGCTACATACCTTTTGGTGTTCCCTTTTTCCATGTCTTGTATTTTTTATTGTAATATTTACAATTGGGATGTTAAGGCAACAACTGGATCTATACCTTGTGTGGGTTGTGGTATTTTGGTTTTGCTTATTCTAGGTGCTTCTCTTAGGTGATTTACGTCAAAGTCTTTGAGAAGCTTAGCACTTGATTCAACCAACATTAAGAGGTATTTCTCCATGTCTTGTTCTAAGCTCTTCCATAAATTAATGGAATTTTGAATCTTGTTGGGATGTTTGTATGTCTTCTAGGGTTATTTCATTTTTCTCACTTTGATGTAGACTATTCTAGGGATTTTCTTTTGTCATTGTATTTGATGTTTCTAGTTCCTTTTCTAAGAGCCTCTGTTTTTATGACCTGGTGAAGATTGGCATACAATTTTTTTGTTCTTTCTTCCAAAATTTGATCTTCTAATTTGGAAAATGTCAAGTGAATTTTTAACAAAGTCAAATAAGATGATATATCTTATTGATAAGACTAGATTAAAAATTTGACTACTATGCTTCGTTTCATGATAATAGGATGATAATATCCTGATGATGAAACTTTAGCGTAATAATTGAGATTGTGTTTTGATTTGACACTTTATGATTTGCAAGATCTGTGTTTCAATTGAAAAAGATTGGAAACTTGTATGAACCTATCTGATTTCAGTTTCTAGATAGTGATTCTAATAAAAAGGTACTTTTGTTTCATAAAAATCCATGTGAAAATAACAGACAAACTGACTGATATGATGTGGAATTATCTATTTTTTTAAAGCTCTAAAAGAGAGTTCAAATGCGCTAAAACAGGTGATGGAAGCTCTATTTCGTAGAAGCGCTAGAATAGAGTTCAAAAGTGCTGAAACAGATGATGGAAGTGCTATCTAAATGGATGTGCTAAAACAATGCCTGAAAGCTCTGAAACAAATAATGAAAGAACTATTTGATGGAAGTGCTAAAACAATGCTTGGAAGCGCTATTTTATGAAAGCACTAAAATAGAGTCCTAAAGCACTGAATAAGGTTTCCAGAGTGCTAAACCAGAGGGTTGCTATTCAAGACTCCTTATTGAAAATTTTGACTTGGCCTTATGGCATATTCTATCATGGGTTGTGGGATGTAGGACTGACGTATGCATTGACTATGGTTGTGATATTGTGTGAGGGATCTTCTTTGGAAGAAAGCTCGTGAATAAAATAGTTCTATAACATAATCAAGAGTATGACCTCTAGCAAAGTCGTGATACATATGAATGAAGGTTCTATGTTGTAATAAGATCTTTCGACTTTGATATAAGAAACACCTTTTCCTTTAAAAATTTTGATAACCAAGTGGCTTCTTGAATTTGTTAACTTGGATGTTTTTCTTGACAAACCTGGTTGATTTCCACTCTCGAATCATGAATTTTTCTAGCCTAATTTGACTTAGATTTTTCTAGATGATCTTTTATTTGGTTTTTTTAATGATTTTGTGAAAACACAACAAGAAAATTGTAGAATAATTATTTTAATCTGAACAGATAGTGTATATTCAACAACCACGAATGGTCCTTATTCATTTTCACAGGTTTGTTTTGACAAAAGTATATAATTCAAAGATACTCACTCTTAAGGTCAAATAGGTCATCGTTATACTCAACAACCCACATCTTAAAATTGTGTTGACGCACACAGCCATGTCACCCCGTAGAGGGTGTCAATGTTTTTTTCGTTTCCAAGTGTATAATCAAAGTTGGATTTCTTGTCCTCTAAGAAAATAGTCCTTGGAAATTATATGGTGAGTGTTTTGGAGGTAGATTCTTCTCTTCCCTTGCACCGTGAGTATTACAATGTTTGGTTACTGACTCAGATAGACATTACAGTATGGTTCATAGATAGGGCTTTCGTGTGGTGCGAAAATTGATAAAATCCCTCAAGAGACCTCCTAATCTTTAGAACAAAGATTTTGGGGATGGTTATATTGCTCACCACCATCAAGTTGTAATTTCATCAACAACTTGCATTTTGATTAGAGTGGGTTGGAATCCTTGGCTTTAGGCGTTCCCACTTAGGTCATTCCCATAGGGTGAGAACATTTTCCCACTATGGAAAGCCTTCTAAAGGTTTTAACAAAAACATAAATTTGCATGAAAATAAGGATGAGTCTGGCACTCTAACCACCCAGCTAAGGGGAGAGCATAATCTTATTCACCACACAAGTGCAATAGATAAATGATTCATTTTAAGCCCAAAAGACAAATTTTGCTAATCTATGTGAAGATTTTGCTTCACAAAATTAATGGTGTCCTTGTTAACTGATATTGCAAAAGTGTGATGGCTACCCTAGGATTGATAAATTTTAAACCAAATAATTATCCTAGGATTGATTCATTTTATTCTAACTGTATCAAAATGAAATTTTGGCCGTGGTCGCATCGGATCTGATCCAGATCAAAATTATAGAAGCGCTGAAATAGTCTACGGAAGCGTTATAGTTTTACCGAATGCACTAAAATCAAAAGCGCTGAAACAAAGTACTGAAGTGCCAAAGTTCTTCACAAAAGTGTTAAATCAGATTTTCGAGAGATGGGTTACCGATGCACCAAAATAGTTCATGGAAGCGCTATAGTGGAAAGTGCTAAAAAATTTAACGAATGCGCTATAGTATCACAAAAACAACAAAATAAAGCACGAAAGCGATATATTTTTCCACGGATGCGCTATACTTTTTGATGAAAGTGCTATAGTTTTTGATGGATGTGCTAAAACAGAACATGTTGGGAACCTGTGTGACACTTTTCAAACAAAATGATAAAAATATGGGGTTAAGGCCCCATGGTGGGTGCGAAATTGTAAGCGTGAATAAGGTATAAAGAATAAAACAAAGGAAACCACTTATTAATGAAACATTGTATCAAAGATTAAGAAAATAGTCTACTGAAAGCATCTCATTGTCTCCTATCTTTAAAGATTTATTAAGCTATTGTGCTCTCAGATTTAAATAACACTATAACTATTAAAATGAAAATCTAAAGAACAAAATGATGCTGATGCAATGATGTAAAGCTAATATGATAAATCTAGATGATAAAAGAAACTAATATAGCATGGATTGACATGAAAACTAATAAATGAAGCTACAGGAGGCAACCATGATATGAAAACTAGAATGTTGGATGCTTCAGACTTGTTGCTTGATGCTTGATGCTTGAATTCTTATAGAGTAAGAGTGCATAAGCTAGATAATCTAGATCCAGATCCTCTTCTTCATTGAATGAAGCTTTATGATGGAAAAGAGAGGCTTGGATTCAATCTGGAGGATTGAATGGTGAGAGATGAAGGAGATTGAAAAGATTTTGGAGATTGTCTCTACCCATGAAAACACCAGGCAAGAGAAGAGGAAGGATTGATGGAAGAGGATTGAGAGATGAATTTGCAATTTGTCTCCAATTTGTCTCCAAATCTTCCCGTGAAGTTTGAAAAACTTAATTTTGACATATTTTGACATAAATTAGACATAGGATATCTAATTTGATTTTGAGGAAATATAGAGGAATATTCCTTATGCCTTTATTCAAATATTTTAGATTTATTTAAATTAGCAAAAGAAGGATAAATAATTTAATGGAACAAACTATAGAATTTGTTTATTAAATTAACATAGAAAAATATGGTAATAAATGAATAAAGTGTTTAATCTTTATTAAATTAATTTAAGATTTGATGTGATAGAATATAATAGGGAAATGATAATTAAATCAAACAAACTATCTAATTTTCTTATTTAATTAAGATGAGATAATAGAAGAATTAGAAGAGTTTAAATGTGGTGTGAATGTGAACTATATAAATACATATTTCTATTTATTCAAATAGTAGAGGAAATTAGGATAATTAATCAAATAATTCATATTTAATTAATCGGATTCTCCAGACCAATTTTAGGTGTATACAGTAAACACATAGATTCTCTACAAATGTTGTTGAACCTATTGGAGAGAGTATTATGTAGTATTGGAGGTCCACAAAAGAATTATATGTCATAGTGCATGGAAACAGAGTAACCAAATGAGTTAGGGTAAAAGCATTTATTTCGATAAAAAGGGTTAACTGTGCGAATGATAAAAGGTCATTTTTATCTTTCATTTTCAACTTTATATTTTGAAGAAAAGAATTTTGGAGAGCTCTGAGGTGAAATTTGGTGAATTAAGGAAAAATTCAAGTGTGCAGAAGCTTTTAGCAATCAAACTACGATCCATCAAAAAGATATTTATTGAAAAAACCTGTGATAGTTAGAAAAGTAAGAAAAGAGGTGGAAATCTTAGCAAAAAGAATGGACATATATGCAAAAAAATTAAACGAAGCTAGAAGGAAAAGAGAAGAAGTTGAAGCAAAAAAAGAGCCAACAAAAAACAAATCTACTAGTCTGGTAGCACTGTCTGCCCAAACTAGTTCAACAAGGAGCTCTGCATCCCTATCTGCCCCTACAGTGAAGCCAATCCCTGTGAAAACTCAATCCAAGGGATCTGATAAGATGAAGAAGAATAATAGCACAAGAATCTATGAAGTTGTCTAAGAAGATGAAGAAACTAAGTTAGATGAAGATTTAAAAGAAATAAAGCATATAGGAACTCAAGCAACAAAGGTTACTCAAATAAAGCCCTCCGATGGAGATGGAAAAGCAAAGAAAATGGTAAAAATTGACAAACTTGGTATGTCAGTAGAAGAAGTTGAGAAAGTTGAGATTCTGGAAGATAAGAAAGAACCTATAGCTGAGGAAACAATGGTTGAAGAAAAGAAATTTGGTGTGAAGGAAATTCCAGTGGAAGCAAGAGACACTGCAGAGGCAATGAAGAAATTTTTGGTAGAATAAAAGGAAGAATTTGACCCTAAATTGGTTGAACGTCCTATTGATGTATCCACTTTGTCTCCAATTTAGACAATGAAGGTAGCATCATTTTCCCAAGAAAAATCTAGAGAAGAACTGTTGAAGTATCACATTGAGGATAGTGAACTCTTAAATCTTGCATCCGGGGTTCTGGAGAAAATAATGCCTACTCATGTCAAAAATCTGATGGGTTCCTCCTCTAGTGAGCTAAAGAAGCTCATTAACTTTGTAAGAACTCAATTTGAGTCACTTGAAAAGTTAGCCATGGTTAAATTTTAGAAGGAATTTGATGCCAAAAGGTTAAATAGGTTGCAAGGAATGATAAAAAAAGAGAAAACTCTATTAGCCACCTGTGTGAAGAATATTTTCAAAATTCTCTATCTGAAGGTGGAAATATTTATAAGTTGTGTTTGTCTTTGGCCAAATTTACTGAGGTCAATGAGAAGGTTAAGGATCTTGAAAAATAGTTAGCTAATATTTTTGAAGCTTTTGATCCTTTAGTTGTTGGTGTTGGAAAGTTAAAAGGTTCAGTGATATCTTTGCTTGACAAGATAAGGAGCTTGAAGAATGACAATGAAAAAATGTGGAAAGAGCATGTGAACTTAGAGGCCTAATTGGTCTAAAGATAGAAATAATGTCAAGTGCATTAAAGGAAGCTGAAGATGCTAAGAAAATTGGTGTTCCAGTGAGCCTTGAGTCTATGGAAACACAATCCTACTTGGTTTGTGGTCACATAACAATTTTGGTGACTCTTAAAAGGGTTTTGGACACAAATTTGACTCTATTGAAGAAAGATTTTGTAGATATTTTCAAGTTTATGTAAGTTGAAGAAGCCTATTTATACATAAGAAATTTGTTCATAATAGTATTGTTTAAATTTTGATATGCAGATTCCTACCTTTTCCATTGATGTAAAAGGGGGAGAGTAGTAGAGTGAAAAATGTATAGTCATCTCAGGGGGAGAGTTTTGTTTATTTTGAAATTTTGAAGAATGGCAATGTAATTGATGTTGGTACTAATTCGACACTTAGTCATTTTTCACTACGTGTTGCCATCAATCCCAAAGCGGGAGATTGTTGGAAAGAGATACTATGAATATCATTTGGAGTTTTCATTGATGGAAACCATAGTTGGTGATTGGATCCATGCATCATCATTTGATCATACCACTAGTCAGATTGCAAACAGTTAAGGAAGAACAAAGAATCTCACAATTTTGTGTTCATCGATTCACATGGAGATTTTATGTTAATATTTTGTGTTTTGTATATCAAGGAAGGTTGATCGATGTATGCATTGTGTTATCCATTAATATTAGTGTCTTGTATTGATCCGCATGTGAGTTAGAAGATCTAATTGGCTAATTCTCTACTTTATTAGTACAAAATCCGACTTCATGAATATAACATGTCGCGGATGTTTCAGA
The DNA here is from genome assembly GCA_007115665.2 of Sequoiadendron giganteum. Lineage (NCBI taxonomy): Eukaryota > Viridiplantae > Streptophyta > Pinopsida > Cupressales > Cupressaceae > Sequoiadendron > Sequoiadendron giganteum. Next base: position 814,287,281 of record CM021102.1, read on the forward strand.
AATAATTTTTTAAGTATTTTTGTGTTCGTACATGTTGATGTTGATAATTTCTATGCTATAGCTTAATTTTCTTGGTGCACATTAAGGATTACTCATGATTTGAGCTGATAGTTGTAAATATTTTCTATGTTCTATTGAACCCCACATATTGCGATTAAATTCTTAGTCATGGATATATATGAGATCGTTCACATCATTTTGATATATGAAGAATGTGTGTTGATGAAATTTGCAAATCTGAGCAGAGAAAAAGAGAGATAATGAATAGTTTTACTTGTGCATAAAGGATTTGTGTTGCAAGTTTGAGCAAAACAGAGCAGAATTACATAATCAACCTAAAGGATAGAAGATTGATTGTTGAGCCTAAACAAAACTGTAATCAAGAATATGTAGATTCTATTCTCTTAGTTCAATTTATCATATGGTTTTAATATGATTATCTTGTAAGACAAGGAGTCTTCTTTGAGCAGTGAGCTCTAGGTAGTGCACCTAAATGCAAGTCCATTCCCCATATTGTAAAATTCATTTTGAGTATACTCAGATCATATTGTGGATTGTCCATCCATCGTGGTTTTTCCCCTAATAGGATTTTCATATAAAGATTATTGTGTTATGGTGTTCTGGTTGTTTGGTTTATGTTCATGCATATTTATTTTGAATGAATGTTTTAAATGCTTGAAGGATCATATCAATAAGGTTAAAAATTGCACAACACTGATTCACCCCTCCTCTTAGTCTTGCTTGATTCCAACACACTCCATGACAATGTATCACTTTTTGACCTATCACTATGAACATCATGTTAGTGAAATATAACAATAATGTAATGTTGTAGCAATAATTCGAACATGACACATTTGTATTCAATCAAAAATAGATCATGAAATATAGTGCATTTAATTTCTATCATACATCATTTTAGCATTTTGAGAATGATTCCTTTCTCATATGTGATTATCATCTTTACTCTTGAATTTTGAATTTGATGTTCATGTATGGGTGATGAATCCATTTTTCTTTCATTGCTTTATGATCTTCTCCTTCAGTTGGATGTTCCTTCTTGACACAGTGAATGCATTTCTTTTCTCAAAGCCCCAATTTCAGTCAAGGGGTAGCATGTTGAGCTCTACCCCTGTGGGAGCCCGTTTTACACCACATGATATCAATTCTTCAAAGAAAATAAGCAACATAACTTTTCTTATATCTACATAGTGAACACACATGTTAGATAAAAAGCAAGAAGTACAATGCTCCTATGATGTTTCATTTTTTCAGGCTCTTTTGCATATGTTTGGTGTTTTTTGTTCTAATGCATTATAGGTAGTATATTATATTCATGTTGACATAGCACATAGTGAAATTCATATTCAAAGATCTAACAATTTTTCTCAGCATGATGCAGGTTCACTCAAGCTCAGGAGTAAGGATAGAGTAGCCACAACTAAACTCAACATCAAAGAGTATGTTGGTGTTTTTTAAAACCAAGCTGATTCCTCAAAACTTCTATGAATTTTCCAAATTCAGTAATAAAAGCATAAGAAATGATTGACCAACTTAACAAGAGAAATCAATGATTCTTATTCTTCTACACTTTAGGCTCTACAAAACCTGAGAGGGTGATCCCACAATGTGTTCCTTACAAATAACTAAACAATCTCAAATACACATTGCATATTAATAGATAAATTCCCCATCAGCACCGAGTCAATGAAATCCTTCAAGAAATTGGTAATTCCTTCAAATATCTGACCCCAAACAATAGGGAATCACAAATACAATAAAGATAGGTCGATATGAAGGTTATTTGAGTAAATGTTCTAGAATCAAATACCACAAATATGAGAAATATGACCACTACTTCAGTACCAGTGCCATATCCTAAAGCATAGAGTCAAATGAGAAAGAGATGAACTAAAAGGAAATTCTCATCTTAAACAGTTGTGATCTATATGAATTGCATTCAAATTCATTTATCTATACCATACATATATTACTACTTATGAATCTAGCTGTCAACCTACATGAACTTACATAATAACTAAAGCATTTAACCGATCCTTTGAACAAGAGCCCCCATTAAAGTATAATTCATAGTAAAGAACAATGAGAATCAATGAAACTAGTCTTTGACAAATATTTCATTGCAATATATCACTATTGGAGAGGAAATAGACTCAAGAGATTTTCATATTCAACACAAACAAGCCTAAGAACCCCATAATTGATGAAATTATTCTATCTAACTCTAAACATTAAAACATGGAATCAAAATTCATATTCTTTGTATTACAAATTCTACTCGCTCAAATCTCGGATTTGAAAAAAGACCTAGTACATCAACCCAAAATTCCCTTTTATAGAATAAGGGAGAAAAACAAGCTTCAGGCCAGAACATACACATGTCTATATTTGATTGGACCATAACCCCCCTATATTTTGCAATTGGAGGGAATACACATAAGACAAAAGTAATAATCAATTGTTGTGGAGAATAAAAACTACTTTCCAAAAGGCAACTCATTCACATCAAAGGCATCTTTAACCATTGTAGCACTTTATTCCACCTCAGCAACCATCTGCATCAACAATTTGCACCTAGAGCCGAGAGAAGTATGTGTATATTCAAATCTATCTTCTGAGGCGAGACCTGTATTATACTTGATCAAGTCACACTTCTCGACCCTAGTGCTCATATTCCAAACTCATCAATGAATGCCATTTTCCACAAATAAAATTATTCCTCACATGGCCACTTGAAAGCAATAACTTGATTAATTTAATCTCTATATGGTGTATATTTCACCATCACTGAAGTAGCCTCCTTGTCAAAATATTCTAAGAATCTAATAAAAAAAGAGACTTTCTCAAGTGTATTCTCCAACATACCAATATCAACATTCTTGCATATTTCATTTGTCTGAGTTATCATGATATCATTCATTTGGTCCTTCCAAACCTGCAATGGCTTAACTTCATCATGATTAAGGTGGATCTCTGGTAATGGAGTTAGGTCTACTTCATCATACTTGTCCTTTAATTCCTTGATCCTCAATTCCATAGGAGCAACATATCCCTGGAATTTTTTCTCCACAATTCCCTTAACAAATTGATAAGTTGGCTTAACCATGGGATACTTATCCTTCTGATGCTTTTCTCCCACCACCATGAACTTTAATTTCTTAGCCCTGGGAATCCATTTATCTAGCAGTGGGGTGGTCAACTCCTTATCCCTTGGGAACATTTTGATTTCTTGCAACATCAAAACATAACTTTCATGGACACTATTTAATTTTCCTTGGACTTTCTTGTTCAAGTGTCTCAATACAATATCTACAATTATTGAATTGATTTTCAACATTGAATTTTGTACCTATTGCAACATCTCTTTATACTCAACCTAGTAGATTATTTTTTCCTTTGAGAGTCCTCCACCTAAACTATTAGCCCCTTCAATTGTGATGGGCACTTGTCCCATATTATATGGAACAATTTCTAAGGGTTGTCCTTGTGAAGAAGGTTGAGGTTGTTCCACTGATGGGTAAAAAATAGTGTGATTAGAACTAGCTTGTCCTTGAGACTTTAATGTCTCCATTTACTACTTCACTAATCCCAACTCAATTTCTAGCTCTACAACCTTTTTTTGACTCCTATTATTTTCAATAATGAGGTTATTATACTGGCCCCTCAGAGTTTGTCGATCCTTGGTCAAATCATCAATAGTTTCCCTAGTAAATTTGGTAGCATTTATTACCATATCTACTACCTCCAATGCTGGAGTATCAACAAATATTCTCACAACCAAGTGACCGCTGAAATTAGATAGCTCTAAAACTATTGGCTTTCTAGATCCAATAGACAATGAGAAAATTTCCAAGGCATCCCACTTTTCACTAAAATTTGAAACTTCAAATTCCATTTTAGCTTTCTCTTTAGTTTGGAGAAGTGGCCTATTGGCCCTTGTTATTGTATAGAAAACCACAACATCTATTATATCCCATTCTAGGAGAAATAGCACTCCAGTCTTCTAGACCAATTCCCTACCTTGCTCTGGTGTTATTTACTTGAAAATATCCCTCATTTGCAGCATGACATTGGATTGAATGACCTTCTCTAGAAGCTCTAGATGTAAAATTATTTCTTGAGATACCTTCTCAACATATATTACAACATGTTACCTCCATACAAAATCCTTAAATGCATTTGTCCTGGTAAAAGAGTCATCCCTCATGAATTCTCTACAGGCCTCCACTCTAATATCATCAATATTAGTTATTACCCTTATTTCATCTTTCCCAAGACTCAAATAAACTACTCCAGAACTTGATGGAATATCTTGTGGAAAAGATGGCATTCCTTGCTATATATCATCTGAGGTTACCATGATCTCTTCAACATCTTCATTAGTATAATCAACCACCCTTGTCTCTTCAATTTTTGTTTCTTTCGTGATGGTGGTTGTGTTTGAGAAGAGGGCCTCAAAGTGGAATCTATATCAACAACATGAGGCAATAATTTCCCTGAAGATGATGGCACTACTTTCTTGTGAGACATTACTCTAGACATTTCTAAAGTAGTAGGAGTGGGCCTAGTTTTTTCTTTAACTATTGTTCCCTTCTTTCTAGAATATATCCTAACCTTTGTTGGAGGCTGATAAGTAGGTCTTTCCTCTAGTCTTACTTCAGCATATTCTTCAACAACCTGTTACTTTCCTTTGTCCTCCATTTCTCTTTTTGTTTTCAAGATTCCTACCATGCTCTCAAAATTGTCAATAGCATACATAGCCCTATTCAACTCACCACTAATATCTGGCATGGGATTGTATGCGGGTTTCTTTTCTTTCTTATTCTTCATCATCTTATTAAAAGCTATAAAATTTTATTTTCTTTCCTCCTGCATATGCAAATAAAAAAGATTCTTGCTAATATCCTCAGGAAAATAGAAATTGTGAACAAAGATTCCAGTCCTATGCTTTTCCTTCATTTGAGAAATGAAACCCTTAGGATCATGGTTCCTAGGGCATACAGTTTTCAACCCATAAGGCTTAAGCAATGTCCACAAATATTTTCATCTTCCTTTTACCATGCAAAAATCATAAAATGATGTATACTCAGGAAAGAAAGATCCCTTTTTATGCTCTATTGGAAAATGTTATCCTGAGCACATCCCAACTATCTCATGATTTCTAAAAGTCCAATTCTTAGAGGCACATCCCTAGGAAAAGAATATGGGTTAATATTAGTGCCATACACCCTGAAAATTGTTGTATTATAATAAGGAATAATGTCTCCCCAATTATGTGTCAAATTTAACTCAAGTCTCCTCTCCATTGGCCTAAAAAAATCATGAATTTCCTTTGGAATCCTGGGTGGATTATAGACCAAAGATCTTCTCAATTTCGACCCGATACCATTATGGAATGACACATAATCAAAATGATGATCATTCCTATCTAGAACTCTGGTCCAACATTCAACATGCATGTCAATATCACCCTCCTTCTTTTTCAATTCCATATTCTGCCCAAAAAGATTCTCGGCTTTGTACAGAAACATGTGCATCAATAGAGAATTCCATTTGAAACCAACCAAGGTTTTTCCCTCTTTAAGAGCCACCAGAAACTCATGCATTTTGTCTGCTAGATAAGTAGTGAAATCATATACCACATTAAAGCCTATGTTTTGAAGATTTACAACCATGTACATGAGATCTGTAGGTAAGGTAGCCTTTATACTAATACCAAGAACTTGACACAAGGGAAAAATTGTCTTCCTAAAATAATTGCAAAAGTAGTTTATAGGAAAAGGCTCTAGCTCATTTTTTCCAATCACTATCTTCTTCTTATTCTTTCCATTTTTGGTGGTTGCCAAATGAGGTAGTAACAAAGAAGTCCTAAATAATCCTTTAGTAATTTTATATTCTTCTTTGAAATCCTGAAGGTCAATGGTGACCATATCTTTATTTGAATCATTCAGATCAAAAATCTCTATAATCTACTCCCTAGTTATTTTTACCATTTCCATGCCAGCATATGTCCTGACAAATTTGGCTATAGGGTCATACCTCGTAGAAACATCCATTAAAAAATTCACATCTAGATATGCATCTGGGACCACTAGCTTGCCGAGATCCAACATCGAAGAGTTGCACAAAGGAGCACACAAATTCCTATTCCCAAACCAATTTGAGAACAATTTCCATCCTGTATATGATACCTCAGCATCTTGAATTGCACATTGATTATCAGTAAACTCTTCTAGGAGTAGGGGTCCATAAAACAAAGCCTTTCCCTTGAGTTTTTTGTTAGTGGAGGGTTTTAACAAATCTATGACATCCTGGGAAAAGGACCTAGTAGAGGTCTCAAAACCAAAGCTTCAGGCTTTGGGTGCCATTTGCATAAGATAGATTACAATTTGAGCTAGGGTTTCAAAATATCAGAAAGTTTAAAGGATGTAGCCTATGACTTATAACCTTGAAATAAAATACTTCGCAATTCAAAAAGATTCAAAAATTATTTGGACAAGATTTAAAACACTTTTAAAAAAAAGAAAAACGCAATTGATACTTGTCCTCAAGAAATCACAAGATTTTTGAAAACAAAGAATATTGTGTATGTTAGAGTAATAAGTTATATACTTAATTAATTATATCATACTGGTTAATTAATTAAGTCGCATATTCCTCTAGTTGCTTAAGCTAAACTTAGGCACATTAATAATTGATTAATTATTAAGTGTGCACACTAGGGTTTCATTTAGGGTTTCCCTTTTAGGGTTTCTTGATCTCCTTCATAAGGATTGATCTCTTTGTAATATTGGGGATTCTGATAATGCATTTTACACTTTGAGGTTTATAGATCTTGTTTGTTCTGAATGTCTTTTGCATGTGACAGGTATCCATTTGCATGCAGGTGATCTTGGATTCTAACATGGTATCAAAGCTCCAGACCTGCCGCTGTGATCTGAAGATATGGCTTCTCAGTGAGTTTCAAATGCAAGGGTTTCCATAGGCATCTTTTCTACAAGATCTAGGGGTAGCTGATTTTTTGGAACACTATGGGCTCAAACGGACATTGCCATCACGTTCGCAGTGCCTCAAAACCTTAGGAATGCCTGTCGTTTGGTTGATTTTGGTGAACTTGATCTGGGAGGCAAAAAAAATTTACCAGGGAGGCCGTACGGCCTCCCCAGCATGCATTCCAAGGTTGAAAATAGCACAAAAATAAAAAAATGGCATTTTTTCGGGCTCTGTGCCGGCGCTCATAGTTCATACCGGTCCTGTCGCCATCGCTCCACTGGGCGACCACCGCCGCGCCACCCGCGAGCTGCCAGCCACCGGTGGCTCGCCCATCCGGCCGCCAATTCCTACATAGCCCCCGTGGGCTCATTTTGCATTTTCCCCAGTCACATGGATGACCGGGGGCCCTCCACCAGCCCCTGAGGGCTCCAGCACCAGCCGCAACAGTCACATGGGGGACCGAGAGCTCCGCACCCGGCCCCCGACCAACTTCAGCCCCCTGTGCCCTGCCTACAGTCATATGGCGACCAGGGGCCCAATTCTTTTTGTAGGGGGGCCAAATTTTTCCGCGGACGGCCAGATGGCTATCAAATTTTTTGCAGTGAAGTGCTGACATCAGCATGACGTCATTAGTCGTACGATAGTTTGTCCCCCTAACCCTTATTTGCCTTAAAAGAGCAGTTTTTTTGTTTTTGGCATAACTTGGGCATATGGTATCGAAATCAGGCAAACAAGATATCACCGGAAAGCTGGTTCCCAACACTTTCATTTGGTGTAGTTTATTTTACACTATTTTCCTGTTTTACTACATTTATTGCTGGTTAAATTCAGATATTTATTTTATGCTTCCAAGCTCATAACTCTTTGCCATGATCTCCGATTTTCGCTATCTTTGTGGTGTTGGAAAGGTATTGAGGAGCTTTACGTTGCTATCCATGCACCTTTTTTTGTATTTGTCCTAGGTTTTTAATTAATCCATATTTGGCCTGATGGGTGTTTTGGAGATTACCTGGATATTTTGGCAGTTGGGAGAGTGCATCTTGCATCTTTGCACTTCGTTTTCAGTGATACATCTTTCAATAATCGACTATTGCTTCATAGATTCCAGCATTTTTCTCGTTTGGAGTTTTCAAGTGTTCCGTGGCATTGGGTTTGCTATCACATTATGATGATTTTGATATGGTTTCTTGTAGACAGAAGTATCTTTCCTTGCTTGCCAGATTGCGGTTCTAGTGTTACTCTACAGTGTTCTTCCAGTGCTTCCTTGCAGCATGTCATATCATTGTAGGGGGGTTTTGTCCCACAGGGTTTTCCTCCTCTACTTCTTTCTTGCATTTGTAAATGGGTACCTAATCAGGCCTAGTTGTCGGGACCCATCTTTGCTTGCATGCATCTTCTTCTAGTGTTTTAGCTTCTTCCTAAGTTCATCTTAAGGGGGGGTGTTAGAGTAATAAGTTATATACTTAATTAATTATATCATACTAGTTAATTAATTAAGTCACATATTCCTCTAGTTGCTTAAGCTAAACTTAGGCACATTAATAATTGATTAATTATTAAGTGTGCACACTAGGGTTTCATTTAGGGTTTCTTGATCTCCTTCATAAGGATTTATCTCTTTCTAATATTGGGGATTCTGATAATGCATCTTACACTTTGAGGTTTATAGATCTTGTTTGTTCTGAATGTCTTTTGTATGTGACAGGTATCCATTTGCATGCAGGTGATCTTGGATTCTAACAGTGTATACGTTACTTATGGTTTCGCTTGTAGAGAATTTTAATGGCAGTGATGCTAGACTTACACGAACATAGCTCACCTCACTTGGTACCTAGGAATTCTCCTTCAGTGTGGAATTATGCATGATAATAATAATTAAATGAACTTTTAGCATTAAATTTTGGTGGTGCAATCTGAAATCCACCATTACTATCATTCATGGGAGATAAAACGACTATCGTGTAGAGCCAACTCATTTTAAATACTAGTTGTTGATTTGAATCCACGTAGGAAAGAAAGAGCTACTTAGATGGAGTCAATGTGGTTTGAAAATGCCACGTTCACCCACTAAATCCTAGGTAGATGAAAATTCACCTATGGGACACCATCTCAGCATGAGAAGGTCCCACTTTGATCATCTCATACTCAACATCGGTGTCCATGCGTTAGTATTTTGCACACCTCGCAAAATTATTAAAACTGTTGTTTTAATTGTGTGAGGTCAGCGAGGAATGACAATGATACATCATTACAGGATAGCTGTCGATTCCAATATCCTTCATTGGCAAGTGAACAAGGACTGGGCCCCACAATCATAGGTGATAGATGGCATCATCTCGCACACCTCACAACATTTTTGTGATGTCATTAGAAAACCTTGTGAGGCTAGTAGGGAATGGTTAGGATTTATCCATTCCATCCGATGGTTAGAAAACTTGTGCATGCCACAATTGTTATTCATAAAAAAGGGGACTGACTAAGCGGATGGGGAAATAACCCTTGAGGCAGGAAAATTAGAAATTATTTTAAAGTTATAACATTTATCAACCCAACATTCAAGTGAAAATTAAACAGAGTCCCAATGAATAAAAACTGAAAGGTCAAGTTAAAAGGGGCCAATAGCACAAATGACTAAAAGGGCTTAGACCACAAATTATGCAACTAGTAACCTATAACAATAGGTCAATGCACAATTATAATAGCCAAAGAAATCAAAAGACCAAAAGCCAAAGTTTTATGGATAAAACCCAAAACCCCAAGATAGACCAGTGGTGCCAAGCACCAAGGAAACATGAATGAGCATATTCATGGAAAAATTTAAGACCTCCACCAGTGGCTCTGACTAGGGATGCATGCCCCCTATGGGCATAACAAGAAACCAAAATATTTGGAGAGTAGACAAGACATAGAGAGAACCAAAACTAGGGACTTGTCCAAACAAGACAAACAAATGTAGAAAAAATAAACACACCACACATATATACACTAACTACAGGACTGTACATTATACATGGAAAAGAACTATTTAAGGAGAAATAGGACTTCAAGAACTGTCCATGTACTGGCAGTTCTAGAATCTCACTTGTAAGGGATCGCAAGAAGTATGATTCCTTCCCATGTATCTAAACAACTATATAATGGCCTAGCCATAAGGGATCAAAATTTCCATGTTTTCCTTTATCTTCCAATCTTGCATTCCACAGCAAAACCATTTCTCCAATTTCAAACTTTCTGTCAACTGCCCTTTTGTCATAGAGATGCTTCACTTTAAGTTGTAACTTCTCATTCCTTTTATGAGCCTCTCATCGAGTCTTGTCCAATTGGTTCAACTCCTGCATCCTATGTTGCATTCCATCACACACATCATCATCGTATTCTTGAACAAACGTATACATCTTCTGTAGCCTATTTTGTGGTATGTGTGCCTCTGCTCCATAGAATAAATTAAATGGTGAATATCCAATTGCCTTCTTGAAAGTTTTTATGTAAGCCTGCAACGCCAGTTGTAACTTTCAATCCCAGGCCATCTTATTTTTCTCAATCAGCTGCTTGATAATTTTCATCAAGATTTTGTTGTTGGACTTAGCTTGTCCATTCCCTTGGGGGTGATAAGGAGAAGAATATGTGGTAGTTATGCCATACTTATTGCAGAAATCAACAAAATCCTCAGACCTGAAACACGTTGTGTTACCTAAAACAATTTTCTCAGGTACCCCCAAACCTGCTCAAGATGTTATTCATCAGAAAGTCAATGACCACCTTACTTGTATCATTTCTGGTTGGGATTTCCTCAACCCATTTGGTAAAGTAATCTATTTCCACTAGTATCGATGCATGCCCACCACTAGATTCTTTAGATATCTCTCCTATGAAATCAATGCCCCACTACTAGAAAGGAGCTTGAGTAGATACTAGTCTCAATGGAAGATTCCCAAAGAATTTCAGCTTCCCAGCAAACCTCTAATAGGCATCACATTTCTTAACATATCTACGAGCATCTTTGAATATAGTAGGCCACCAGAAACCAACCTTCAAGATTTTATGAGCATTTGTCTTTTCCATGTAGTGACCACCACAAGCTCCTTTATGCATTTCTAACAATAAATTCTCAGCCTGATCTCCATCCACACACCTAAGTATGACACCCTCAGGAGTCCTACACCAAAGCTTTCCATCAATAATGACATACTTGATTGCTTGTAATTTGAGATTCCTCTTCTCATTGAGTGGCATGCCTTCAGGACATTGCATTGTTTGTAGATACTCAAAAATTCTCTTATACCAACCACATGTTTGCATATCACAGATGGGTTCCACATTCACTTGCTCTATTTGATTTATTTGATTGACCTCTAAGTTGGCTTCACTCATTAACTTAGCCAAACCATGACCCCTCACAACCTTTGTAATTTGTACATCAAAATTAAATTTCTGGATTCTATTAATCCATCTACACCATCTCCCTATAACTTCCTATTAAGTGAAGATATCTTTAACTATAGTTGTTGGAACATAAGCAACAACAATTGCTCCAATCAAGTAAGGCCTGAAATTTTTGACAGATTTAACCAAGGAATATGCCTGTTACTCTATTATATCAGAATTAAACTCCATAGCTTGCAATGATCTACTAAAAAAATGTAATTGGTTGTTCAAAACCATCATTATTTGTTTGCAATAGAACCCCAGCTATAGTGTGGAAAGAAGAAAAGGTAAAAAACTAGAAAGGTTTTGAATAATCAGGTGATTTAAGAATAGGGGATTTCTTTATAGCGTCTTTAATAGATTTAAAAGCTTTCTAAGGATCCTAGTGTCACAAATCATCCTACGAAATTGATTTGTCCAAAGAAAAATTGTATACCTTTCACATTCCTTGGTTGTGAAATGTTGTCAATAGTTGCTGCACTCTCTAGATATATTCAAACTCCTTCTATTGACACAATTTTTCTAAGAATCTTTCCCTTCTTTACTTCGAAAGCACATTTCTTGGGATTAAATGATATCACATATTCAATAGCCCTAAAAAAAATACTTTCTAACTAAGAACAATGGTCCTCTTCCTTTTCATTGTGAGTAGTGAGATCATCTTAATAAATTAAAAGAAAAAGATCAATAAAGTCTACAAAGGCTACGTCCATAGCCCTTTGGAAGGTTGCACCTTCATTCATTAAACTGAATGACATTCTAACATAGACATGTGCTCCCTAGGGGGTAGTGAATGCAGTCTTGAATTGCTCAGACTCATTGACCATCACCTAGTTGTAGCCAGAGAACCCATCCTTCATGGAAAGCAACTCACACCCTATAAATTTTTGTAACATAGCTTCCATGTTGGGCAATGGGTAATTGTCTTTTAGAGAAGCAACATTTAGGTTCCTAAAGTCAACACATAATCATATGTCACCATTATTTTTCCTTATAGGAAAAAGATTTGAAAACCAAGACGAATGCCTAATGGGCTTAATGATTCTAGCATCCCTCAACTTGGCAAGCTCCTCTTGCATTTTAGGTTGTAGGGTTGGGTTGATCAACCTTTGTTTCTGCCTAAATGGCTTCATGTCTGGATTTAATGGGATTTCATGTTGGAATAGATCCTCACTATATGCCTTGAGGTCATCATACGGCCAAGAAAAAACATGTGTATACTTTCAAATTAAAGCAATTATCAAATTTCTAACATGAGGCTTCACCCTCTTGCCAATGTAGACCCTTTTGGGAGAGTTTTTAGTTCCTAAATTTATCTCCTCTAAATCCTCCTTGTCAGAAGGTGGTTGCTTAGCACTTGACCTATCAGGTCCATGAAAAATTCATTCAAGTGCAACCAAACCCCTAGGAATAGTGTTTATTTTCAACTGGGTTACATCGTTCTCAAAGAGAGTCTCTTTCCCATCAATATCCACCACAAATGAGCCAAAATCAATTTCTTGGCTCTCATATTGGTCGACACAATGCATAAATATTAGAATGTTAGTATCATCATAAAATACCTACCAGTTATAAATATTGTGAGGCACTACAGGCCTAGTTTTCACCTCTATTTGTGAAGTGTCATAAAAATTCACATCATCAAGCTTAACAAATCTATTGGCTAACAATTCAGCCCTGGAATTCTACCCTCTTTCTACCGAATCTATGCCAAAAGCATCAAAAATCTCAATAGTGTCCCAAACTATATTCTTGTATTGCCTAAGTCTCTTATCCTTAGCTGCAAAACAAGATCTAATATGGGATACAACCAATTCAGATTCCCCCAACACCCTTAATGACTTAATACCATATTTGGAAGCCAACTTTAGACCAAGTAAAAGGGCCTCATACTCAGCAACACTATTAGTTCAAGTAAATTGCAATAGGAATGAGTATTTGAAGGTTTTACTTTGAGGGTAAGTGAAGATAATGCCTTCTTCTAAGCCTTATTTGGAGCATGATCCATCAAAATACATTGGTAGGTATGTGCAGGATTATGATGGAAAAAATAGGCCCTTAAGTGGCAATGAAAATTCAGAAAATCAGAGTTAGGAAACTTGACGTAAAAATTTGAATAGGTTATCTATATTATTTCAAAAATATGTAAGAATAAAATCTATATAAAATTGAATGTAGTTTCTAAAATACTATGTTTATTTAAAAAAAAATCTATTTGGTGAAAATTTAATATTTCAATATAGTTGTACTCAAATTTCAGGGAAAAAATAAGAAGTAGGTGTCTATCTAACCACCCTAACCACAATAAAATGATAATTATTTTTTATAAGATATTATATATAAGTAGATGACTCATGTCCTCATGTGATGCATATTTTTTTGTAATTTTTTCCTAAGTAAATAATTAATTATGAATTTTTAATTCCAACTTTTAAAAAATATAAAAAATCGTATGTCTGACCATCTTAACTTGGTCAAAACTTCATGATTTTTTTTTTCAAAAATCCTATAGAATGTGACATGTGTTTTGGATTCAAAAAATGTGATACTGGTTAAAAGCTATAGATGTTTTTCAATCAGCTTATAAATCAGGACTTTAGTCATAATTCAAATAGAAAATGAATAATAATTATTTTTGAAATTCAAAGTAAAGCATAATTTATATTTGTCGAAAGCTAAGAATCTCCTTTAAAAACCCTTTTTGTTTCATCAATTTTGGGTAAAACAAAAGTTGTCAGCCACATGGGCCATCATATCAATTACATATCGGCACTTTTTGGCCCATCATGATCCTCCACATACCCTGTCCATATGTCCTCCTTTGATGATGTATTTAACACTTCCTTGTCAATGGGTGCAAGCGAGACTTCTTCTTCTGACGTGTCCTCTTGAACTCAAAATTTCTCCAAGTTGGTTTCAATTTTTTTAACTTGACAGGCTCTTGTGGTTCTTCCATATTCTCAATCATGTGAGGAACTCTTTTCTCCCTAATAATCTTAACATCCTTCTAATAAATGGAGAAGGTGGCAAAAGATAAGTCAAATTTCAAGCTTCCACCACTTGAAGCACTCCAATTCCTTGATACCAACATTCCATAGGTGGGTGGGATATGTTGATGTGTTTTTTATGCAGTTCTCAACATAGGTAATGTATAGGTGCATCACCTTTCTTGAAAGACAATATTCCACAATCAAATTGTAGAACACTATCCCAAGGTCTCTAATATCAGGTCTTGACAGTGCTTGCAATATCTTAGTTCTTTCATGTGATTTTCTAGAATCACAATGTAGACTTATAGATGAGTCACCAAGTGAGGAAGTTGGATCTACAAATGGAGTTCTTAACATGGGAGAGTTGTTGCATGTTTTTTGTAGGTTCAAATAGTAGTCTAGAACTTCATTTCAACATCAGATTTAGTTTTATAATGTGCAATGAACCTTGCCTAAGGTTAACTATTAAAAAAAAGGCAAAAAAGAGTAGGGAAGAGAGTAAGTTCCTAGACCTAAAACTACGAATGAACAGTGATCATGGAGGCTACTACAGTAGACAAACAACCCAAACTAGGTTTTTCTAAGCCAAGAGGATCCTACAACTACAAAAAACTAGTGTAATCTTCTAAGGATTGCATATTTTCAAATTGTATGCACACATCGTGAACATGCAAGTGAACTAAGTTGCAACAATAAAGTAAAGAAGCTTAGACTAGCTTTACAAAGTGATTCATCATTAACAAACCACAAAAATCATGAGCTAGAAATTCATCAAATACTATAACAGAAAACACCATCATCACTTCCCTTCAAAAAACTAACAACTAAACTAATAGGGAAGTAGAACCATGTACACATAATGAACAAACTCAAAAAGAAACACCCATAAATCATGCAATGTTTCTTTCTATTGCTGCAAAATACCTTTACACCAACTCTCCATCCATTTACAAATGTGGGGGAGACCCCTATTTATATTTTTCCAAAGCCCGAATGAATGGATAGGATTGAATTACATTGTGTGGCTTATATTTGATTGCACTAGGGCTTCACCTACCCCACAATATTCAACAATTTAAAATGCATCTTTTGTTTTTTCCCTATTTTGTTTTTTAGTGCCCAGGTGTTGTAGCAATTTTGTCTTCTAGTTCATCTCCCTTTTACTGTAGCTGAAACTACCTGAACAATACGCTTTGCTTGATGGACTTGCAAAAAATTTCATTGGATCAAACAGGCCTACCGATGACTGGCATCAATTAATTGTTTGCCCCTGATTCAGGCGAATAGCTCCTTAAAGATCATCATCATCCAATGAAAAGTAGGATAGCTCCCTTATAATTTTTTCAAGGCCACCCCTTTGCATTTTGTCACTGACTTCCTTGGCATAGGCCTTCCTCTAGTGTGAACTCTGTTGATGGGTTCCACAAAGAGAGGCGGGCATAAAATGAATGGTGACAAGAGCTATGTGCTTTTCCTCATTCAACTTTCTGAATGGGTCTCCCTGACGGACCCACGATAGGCTTCTTGAATCCTACATACATGAAGTGTCATAAGTGATTTCATACATAAATCAAGGAAAATATTAGTCAAATCCTACAAAATCCTTGTTAGATCCATTCATGCATCATCAAAAGATCATAATATTCAATGTAAACTTCCATTAGTAGTTTACTGGAGGGAGTTTGGATGGTCTGGGCCCTAGAGGTTGGACTTCCCTAGCTAGAATGTTGTTTTGAAAGGGCGAGTAGGGAAAGGTGGCCCAGACGGTTTCTCCTAGCTTCAAATTTGGAATTTCAAAACTTCTTGCATGAGAGGGTCCAATTTGAGCATATGGGACAAAGTTCGTTTCCAAATTGAGAGGGCATTTGGATGTTTCGGGCCCGAGGGGCTGGCCTTCCCTAGCCAAAATGTTGTTTTGAAAGGGTGAACAAGGCAGGGTGACCCAGATGGTTTCTCTCAGCTTCAAAATTGGAATTTGAAAAGTTCATGCAGGAGAGGGTCCAATTTGAGCATGTGGGTCAAAGTCTGTTCCCAAATTGGGAGGGTGTTTGGATGTTTTGGGCCTAAGGAACCAAACTTCCTTGGCCAAAAATTTTAAAATGTGAATAGGGCAGGACAACCCAAATGGTTTCTCCTAGCTTCAAATTTTGAATTTGAAAATCTCATGCACGAGAGGGTCCAATTTGAGAAAGTGGGTCAAAATCCGTTTCCAAATTGGGAGGATGTTTGGACATTCCGAACCCGAAGGGCCGGACTTCCTTGGCCAAAATGTTTTTTTGAAAGGGTGATGGATAGGTCGGGTCTCGGAGGCTGGATTTCCCTATCCAAAATGTTGTTATGAACAACCATGGTGAGGTAGAGTTCCTGAAACGGCCACAAAGGGACAGAGTTCCAAAATAAAATTTCTACAACCTCCTGAAACTTAACGAAACCTTTGCAGTTCACTTAGGCACCACAAAAACATCCCAAATCCATGGGAAACTTGTCCCCAAAGTCAAAATGAAGGAAAAAGTGAATCAAGCGAGCAATGATGAGGCCTAGAGGATGTCAGGGCAACCAGTGAAGGGAAACCCACAGGGGCACTTCTGTGAAAGAAAAAGACTTAGCGAAACTTAGGTAGGTGAATTTGGTCAAGGGAATATGACCAATTTAGGCTCCAAGAAAGTGGCACACAAAATGAGATAGAAGCAAAGTAGCCCATCGAGAGTGAAAAGAGGGGGTCCCTACTGTTAGAATCAAACATGCTCTGATACCATGTTAGAATTGGCTATGGATTCCAAGATCTATGGACCAAATAGAAAGCACAAAGAAGAGAGAAAATAATATGACAAGAATAAACTGTATTCAATGTCAATGATAATTCTTCAATGTGTATACAAATGTAGTAGAGACCCCTTGGTTATATAGCCAAGGTGAGAACATAGGAGTGCATAAGATTATGACAAGTGTCGTAATCTTATGACATGAGACAACAATGAAAAGCTATCACTCCACCTAAAGTGGAAAGGTGATAATGTGATAACCACCACAAATAGTGGATCTACCACAAAAGGTGGAACCCTAATCACATGATATGTCCATGAAAGGTGGAGGTGATAAAGTAATAAGAAGATAAGTCCACCAAAGGTGGAAATTCTCCAACAACTCCTATGTGGTCCCTAAGTAAACTTAACTAAGGTGTAATTATGACCTAGGACAAGGTACAAAACATTTAATTACACCAACACCCCCCCTTAAGTGCAACTTAGGGAGAATGTACACAAATGCAAACAATGCAAGATGGGTCCCGACAACTAGGCCATGTTAGGTACCCATGTACAAATGCAATGCAATCTCTCACAAACAGAGAAAAGGAGAAAACCCAGTGGGATAAAACTCCTCCCCAAAAGAGAGATGAAATAAAATAATGGAAATGCTCTCAATGATGCATGAGAAGGTAAAAAACCCATGTGAGGAAAAAGACCCCCCCATAAGAGAGAAGTAGAAGAGAGATAAGGCAGCCCCCCCTCAATGTTGAGTCTCTTGCAATGATGGTAGAAGCTTGACATTGAATGTTGAAGATGATCCAATTTCGCTGAACAACGTTCCTCCCCTTAGGAAGAAACAAAACCAAGGATGTATGCAGGATGTATGATGTCTCTGAATGATGCTCAAGTGTCTCCATGTCGATGCCGAAAGATGACACACTCCAAACAGGCATTCTAGGCCACACTACTGAAGAGTACAATCCAACATCTAGTAGAGAAAAATGTAGAACATGATCCAAAGAGAAAGATATCCCTTCTAAAGACAAAGAATCCTCCTCCAAATGTTGTCCAAAAGTATCCACACTCATGTCAAACTGCAAAGAACGATCATGTAGAGAATGAACAATAGGGTCAGAGTGTTCCCTCGCAACAACTGAAGAAGGAGAATCTTCATCAAAGAGAAGATGAATGTCATCAATGATGTCCCCCAAATCTGCAAGATGAGACTCCACAAACAAGTCTGAAATACCTATCAAGAAGTCATCCAAAGTAGCCATATCTGGAAGACTATGTATGTCTTGCTACGCTGAATCACAAGGAACCCAAACTGTGGAATCACAAGCATCCTCAACTGCAACAGTAGATGGAGGATATGAAATGCATGGCTCAAGTACTAGATCTGATGTGAGAATTCCCAAGTTCAAGTAGCCAAATGTCTCCTCTGAATCATGGTTCACACTAGGAGTGTGATGAACAGTCAAAGGAACAATGTCACCATCAGAAGCAAAATCTGCAAAGGTATACAACCGAGATGAATGATCAACCACCCTAGTAGCAATGATGTCTCTACTCTCCGAGTCTCGAATGATGACCGAATCAGGTGTGAACTCCACAGTTCTCCCATTTCCACCATGTGTAATCTGATATATGGAAAGAAGATTGGTCATCAAATGAGGAACACACAAAACATCCTAGAAAGTGTTGTCCCCAAAACTAATAGATCCCTTCCCAAGTACACTCATGTATGTATTGTTTCCCATCAAGATAGGAGACATAGAACAAGGCTGAAATGAAGAGAAAATAGATTGTGAAGATGCCATATGATGTGATGATCCTGAATCTAGAAGCCATCTACCTGATCCTGGACTTGAATAAGCACAAAGAGCTTGACCTTTACTAGTTGATGTAGATGCCAAATGAACTTTTCCCTTAGACTGTTTTGAAGAAGAAGAAGGAGAAGAGTCAGACATTCTAGAAGGCAAATCAATTTGATTTCTTTTGAGAATATTTTTCAACTCATCAATATCCTTCTTATAACAATAATGTTCTTCATGTCCATCCTTCTTGAAATATGCAAAAAAAGACCTCTTCTTCTTAGATGATTCTTCTTTTGAATGAGTGGATTCTGATTCTTTATGTGGCTTGTTCTTTTTCATCTTTTGCTTCTTATCAAGATTCCCTGATTCTTTTTGTACCTTTGACTCACTAGAAACCAATGCATGTGGCTTGGAATACTTGATTAGACCCATGTTCATTAACTTAGCTTCCTCTTGGATTAGGAGATTTGCAAAGTCATGAAACTTAGGATCAACATATGATGCTCCCATAGAAAGTCGATGGGTATGAAAGCCAGAAAAAAATGTTGAATACTCAGGACCAAGCTTAGATAACACATTTAGAATCAATTGTAAATCCTCTTTTTCAATACTGCATTCTTTCAACTATGTTCTTAAATGCTTGATTTTGGAGATGTAGTCTTGGATGTGGTCTAAACTTTTAGGATCAAGATTCATCAAATCATTATCAATCTGATATCCCCTAATCTTATCTGTTTTACCAT
This sequence comes from Sequoiadendron giganteum, assembly GCA_007115665.2. Taxonomy (NCBI): domain Eukaryota; kingdom Viridiplantae; phylum Streptophyta; class Pinopsida; order Cupressales; family Cupressaceae; genus Sequoiadendron; species Sequoiadendron giganteum. Next base: position 814,307,017 of record CM021102.1, read on the forward strand.
ACAAGTTTTTAAAAGTCTCCCATACATCTTTAGCTATTGTACATGAATCAATATGAAATTGTAAATCAAATGAGACTAGTGAACATATGCATCCAAGTGTTTTCTCATGATTAATCTCCCATCTTGCCAATTCATTAGCATCAGTAGGTTGAGAAACGGTTTCCTTTAGATAGCCTATTAGACCTTTTCCCAAGAGATAGTTCCATACTGATTTTCTCCATGTAGCATAATTATGTGGAGTTAGGATTTCAATTTGAGATTTACCCATTGCAAGAACACAAACCAAGCAAAAGAATGCAACCAATCACTGCAAGATTACCCCCCCAAATCACTCAATCATGAAGCCCCCCTAATCAATATCTGATTTGGCACTTTATACTTAGTGCGTTTACAATTGCCATTGCCAAAAAATAGCAAAGTGGACTTTGATCTCGATACATGTAGATGCCAAAATAGGCCACAAACTCATAGTGAAAAAATTACAATATATGAGATAAATCTGATCATACCACTGGAAAGTACAGGAAAAATCATGCACTTTCAAAAAAAACGGCACTCAAAAATGTTACCGTAGGAGCAAGTTATGAGCTCCTGAAGTGCCCAAAATGAGGACGAAGCAGCAACACCTGTGAGAATCTGCAATTTATGGAAAAACCAGAAGCCAAAAACAAAAAATAGTTGCACCACTGTGTAGAGCATGAAAAATTAGCCCAAATCAAAAAAAATTGCTTGGAAAAAGGAGCCAAAATGATTGAGTTATCAGCCTCTGAAGGTCACCTTCAAAAATCAAAATGCAAATGGTGAGGGGTAGAATTTTTCCAATGAGTGCTGACGTCAGAAAAACACTGTCTTAAATTTGATGGCCGTCTGGCTATCAAAGGAGCCATCGCTCCTCCTTGCCAAAAAATAGATCGGAATAATCTGGCTTCCCCAATATATTCTTCTCCCGTCGGATTTTTGTTCACCGCCCGGATATTGTGTCGTCGTCGGTGATATTCTTCCTTGAATTTTGCTGCCATTTTTTGTGTGGTGGTCGCAGATGGTGGAGGAGCCACCTGCGGTGGGTATAGTACCACCCTACGATACACAGTACAATAGTCCGCAGAGCGGACTTCTCTCTTTTTTTTTATTTGAAAATTTTTTATTTTTGTTTGAAAACTTTATAAATTGAATCAAATTTTTCATAAAAAATTTCCAAAAGAAATTTTGAAAGTTTTTTTTTTTTTAAATTTATCGAAAATAAATCATACCAGCGCAATGATGACACTCGGGGGGCTGTACGGCTATTCGGGCAAAAAAACTTTGCCTCACCAAATGACTCTCTAATGGCACCCAACCCGCTCTGATACCATGTTAGAATCAAACATGCTCTAATACCATGTTAGAATTGGCTATGGATGCCAAGATCTATGGACCAAATAGAAAGCACAAAGAAGAGAGAAAATAATATGACAAGAATAAACTGTATTCAATGTCAATGATAATTCTTCAATGTGTATACAAATGTAGTAGAGACCCCTTGGTTATATAGCCAAGGTGAGAACATAGGAGTGCATAAGATTATGACAAGTGTCGTAATCTTATGACATGAGACAACAATGAAAAGCTATCACTCCACCTAAAGTGGAAAGGTGATAATGTGATAACCACCACAAATAGTGGATCTACCACAAAGGTGGAACCCTAATCACATGATATGTCCATGAAAGGTGGAGGTGATAAAGTAATAAGAAGATAAGTCCACCAAAGGTGGAAATTCTGCAACAACTCCTATGTGGTCCCTAAGTAAACTTAACTAAGGTGTAATTATGACCTAGGACAAGGTACAAAACATTTAATTACACCAACACCTACCCATGGTGGGGCATGTGTGCAAAACATGCACAACAAATGGTGACTCGCTGGTGAATTGCATTAGATAATTTCGATGAAAAATTGGAAGCACAAACCCAAAATCTCTGGTTCTAACCTTCATGCTAGGGAAAACAAAGTAGATTCTCAACCAAAGGATCAAAACCACTAGCAACCCAACCTTCAGTATGTTGAAAATCCAAGTGTGTGCAATTGTGTTAATTCCCATCCTTCAGTTGTTGTAAGAACCTAAGATCCATCAAGTTAAGCTACGTAGTTTATTCTAGCTCAAAAATAATCTGGGACATTACCTCACTGCCAGTCAGGCCTCCATAGCCCTGAAGAGGTTATCACTGTGATTCTCTCGAACATTGCTCTACTGTCAGTTAGGCGCCTATGGCCTTGATAGAGTTATTCATATACCCCTGAAAAGATGAATTCATTTGTTTTGATTTTCAATATTTTTTTGTCTTTCTTTTGTTTCTTTTCTTTTGATTTTTAATTTTCATTTCTTTTTATTTCAACCCGCAAGCATTGAAGCTTGTGCTCAGGGCTGAGAATCACAGTGGCGCTGAAGAATTTTTTTAGATTTTTCACTTAACTAGACTTCACAAAGAACCTACGGTGACTGTCAGATTCTTAAAATGTGTGAGAAATATAAGATTTTAGAATACCTCAAAATAAGACCAACCAATGACTTATCCTCTTTGAATCAAACACCCAGATCACTTGACCCTAACAAAAGACCTTCACCATCCACTTTGAAAACCTGATTAGAGTTTGGAAAATAAATACATAGAACAACCCCAGGTAATAAGTATGGTTTTTATGCACATAGATGTTTCGAGCCAAAACAACAGGGACCCAGAGCAAAGCGAGAGCAATTAAAAGGTAAACAAAAGCAAACAAAAAGAAAACACCAAAACTAACCAAAGTGGGAAAATGAAAGAAAAAAACGAAGAAACTACTCTAAAGCAAGAAGCTGACAAAAAACCAACTAACCTAAGGACAGAAGGAAATTGGAGTATTTACAGGTAACCTACACTACTAAAAAATGAGCTATGTACAAAGAGATATTTACAAAGCATTATTTTCAGGCAAGGTGATCTAACATCAATGCTCATTAGATTTCTCAGTGCATGCAAAAGAAAATGGTCGATTTTTATCATTCTTAACCATGTAGATTTATCTTTATATTCTGAAAAAAGAAATTCAACTTTGCAACAATCAAGTTCACTCACTCGGTCAAGGAAAATCAATAATTGAGGAGGCTCACTAAACCCATGGTTAATCCATAAACATGTTTGTCTCCCCTCATTCCCATAATCAAAAGGATAAGTGCAGCTATGAAAATGAACAAGAGAAAGGAAGGATAGAACATGGATGACATCACATGGAGGTGGAAACATTTGGCAATCAAGACTGAGCACTGCATCATCGATCGTTGCATCAATAGCTTCAGAGGGTGGCATTGGATCGTGCAAAATTTTAAGCATCAAGCCTACATAAGGTAGGGAGAATGGGGTAGAAAACACTTCTTCCATGTCTTGTGTGGGATCCTAAACCTCCACTGCATATTCTTCGAGGAATTACACCTCATCTCATTGATTTTCCATAAACCTAGTGTCCACTTGATTGCTTTCCTCAAAAGGCAACACGTTGTTCCACTTCCTTTCCAAGTGTTGTCCTTATTTATGTGGTGTTCAATGTCATGGAACAATGACATATGTGAATATGTCCTACTACAACTATTTGAATATGAAGGAGGATCAACAATGATCATGGCAGAAGGACTCCAAATTGCATCTTGTAGTTGACCAGGTGCTTCATCTCTATTGGCAACTATCATAGCACCCCTTCCTTTGTCTTCTTCTCTTTGTTGTTTATGCATCTCATCATGACGTTCACCCATCTCCCTTGTTCACTATCACTATAGGTGGAGAAGGACCCCCTCTCCGAATCCAAAAAATCTAGTGCATCACTGTTCAGGGGCTCAAAGAGTATGTCCTCATTGCTACCATCTTCTGGAATGTGCTCTTCCTCAACATGAGCATACCTCCACAGTATAGCTCCTAACAGAAAGAAGTCATCAATTGATGGAACCTCATCAAGGGGACCAAAATTCACTACGTTATTTTCCTCTAAGGACTCACCATAAAGCCCATCATCCATGGTGCACAAATGATCCTCAATATGAAGAAATTATTGATAACTGGTGGACAACATTCTTGTTTTATCTACTTCATCACTCAGAGCTCGAGACTGTATTGTTGTCTTTCTTCTATTGTTGTCCCAACATCCTCTTGAGGACTATCTTCAGCTGAGTTTTCACTTGGCTCAAGCTCTTGGTCCTCACATTCCGTCCTTGAAGCAACTACAGGAAGTGGTGTGCTTTGCTTCCTTGCTTGTTCTTTGACTTGCTTGATGGCTTCTTGGCACACTCCGCATGTGAACTTCGAGTGAGATGAATCATGAAGTCTGCACCAATTAGGAAGTAGCAGCACCTCCTAATCCACTTAGCTCAGAACAATACTTTTCCAACTTGGAGATGAGTTGGTCATATCTATCCATGATCGGGTCCTCATCATCATTTGGGAAGGAAGGTGAATAGTAGACAGCCACGGCGAGTGGTTGTTCCCACTCCAAATTTGCATTTTCAGATCCTCGGTTGTTGTCATTTATGAGGGAAAGGTCTTCTAATCTAATCTTTCTTATTTCTTCATCATCATTCTCTGTTGTCCCAAGGTTTTCAACATTTTCCTCTTTTTGATTCTCAACATCTAGATCATTTGTCCTAGCATATGCTATTGCAAACTTCATTGATTCATCATCAACTATCAATAGCTTCTCTTCTAGATTGGAGGACTGCCTTTTTTTGATGGATAAAGGTCCTTTTAATTCCTTTCTAGGTGAGTTTTTTATCAAGACCGCTTGCTATCTTGAGGGGATCAACTCCTTCTCTCTGAATTTCAACTTTCATGTTTTCTATCCAAGCACTAGCTCGTGTCCAATTTCTTGGTTCATCTTCACTTTTTTGTCCTCCAAATATTGACAACTCCTTTTCCTCATGGAAGGGCTTGTCCTTATCTTAATTTGGCTTCTTCAACTCGTTCAAACAACACCAAGCTTTAGTGATAATGTTTATGCATGATGAGGAAGTGAATTTGGAGTGAGGTGCATTGTGAAATCTGCACCAAGTAGACATCAACACATCCTCCAATCTCGGTTCATATTTTTTGTTCAAATATTCTTGGATCATCTCTTCAAATGCGTTGGCTTCCATGGTTGTCAACTCTTCCTCTAGGTATGCATGGGCTAAAGGCTAATAGATTTCCCAAAAAATAATTTCTCCTTGCAAGACTCTTTCAACTCTACCCAAGAATGTTAGACACTCCAATTCATTGTGTCTGTGAATGCAATGAATCCTGCACTTGTCCGCTGATGTAAAATTTTTGCAACAATTTCGTCAAGCTTCTATTTACATCTGCATGTAGCTAAGTGATGTCAATTTGTACATGCTGCTCCATTTCGAATCAGCTTCTTTTGCCTTCAAAATTTTCTGATTTTATGTTTCAACATTAAAAGAGATCTCTCTATCTCATATTTCTTCTTTGAAAGTGCTCTTTTTGACTTGGATCATCTTTTAGCTTTGTAGCCTCAACATGTCATGCCCTCCTTCTAGCGCCAATTCTTTTGATGTGTTTTTTATGCACTTCTCAACATAGGTAATGCATAGGTGCATCACCTCTCTTGAAAGACAATCTTCCACAATCAAATTGCGGAACACTATCCCAAGGTCTCTAATGTCAGGTCTTGATAGTGCTTGGAATATCTCAGTTGTTTCATGTGATTTGGTGGAATCAGAAGGAAAACTTACAGATGAGTTAGAAAGTGTGGAAGTTGGATCTGAAAATGGAGATTTTAATATGAGAGAGTTGTGTTTTTTTGCAAGTTCAAACAATAGTCTAGAACTCACTTTCAACATAAAATCTAGTTTTATAATGAGCAATGAACCTTTCCTAAAGTTACCTATTAAAAAAAATGAAAAAAGAGAGCAAGGAAGAGAGTAAGTTGCTAGACTTGAAACTACGAATGAACAATGATCATGGAGGCTACTACAATAGACAAACTCCCCAAGTTGGGTTTTTCTTGGCCAAGAGGATCCTACAGTTACACAAAACTAGTGCAATCTTCTAAGGACTATAGATTTTCAGGTTGCATGCACACATAATGACCATGGAAGTGAACTAAGTTGCAGCAATAAAGTAAAGAAGCTTAGACTAGCTTTACAAAGTAATTCATCATTAACAAACCACAAAAATCATGAGCTGGAAATTCATCAAATAATAGCAAACACCATCATCACATCCCTTCAATAACCTAAAAACTAAATTAATAGGGAAGTATAATCATGCACACATAATGAGAAAGCTCAAAATGAAACACACATAAATCATGTAATGTTGCTTTCTATTGTTGCAAAATACCTTTACACCAGCTCTCCAAGCATTTACAAATGAGGGGGAGACCCCTATTTATAGTTTTCCAAAGCCTGAATGAATGGATAGGATTGAATTAAATTGTGTGGCCCATATTTGATTGCACTAGGGCTTCACCTACCCCAAAATATTTAGCAATTTAAAATACATCTTTTGTTTTTTTCCCTATTTTGTCTTTTAGTGCCCAGGTGTTGTAGCAGTTTTATCTTCTAGTTGATTTCCATTTGATAGTAGTTGAAATTGCCTAAAATCTACCCATTTCTTGATGGACTTACAATATTATTCATTGGATCAAACAGGCCTAATGACGACTGGCATCAATGGATTGGTTGCCCCTAATTTAGGGAGACAACTCCTTAAAGATCATCATCATTTGATGAAAACTAGGACAACTCCCTTATAATTTCTTCAAGGCCACCCCCTTGCATTTTTTCATTGACTTCCTTAGCACAGGCCTTCTTCTAATGCCAACTTTTTTGATGGGTTCCATGAAGAGAGGTGGGCATAAAATGAATGGTGACAGGAGCTATGTTCTTTTTCTTGTCCAACTTTCTCAATGGGTCTCCTCGACAGACCTGTGGTAGGATTCTTGAATCTTGCATACATGAAGTGCCATAAGCAATTTCATTAATAAATCAAGGCAAATATTAGTCAAATCCTGAAAACTCCTTGTTAGATCCATTCATACATCATCAAAAGATCATAATATTCATTGTAAATTTCCATTATCAGTTTACAAGAGGGAGTTTGGATGGTGTGGGCCCCAAAGGCCATAGTTCGCTGGCCAGAATGTTGTTTTAAAAGGGTGAACAAGGCAAGGTGACCCAAATGGTTTCTCCAGGATTCAAATTTGGAATTTTAAAATTTCATGCACGAGAGGGTCCAATTTGAGCATGTGGGTAAAAGTTTGTTTCCAAATTGGGAGGGTGTTTGGACGTTTTGGGCCCAAGGGGTTGGAATTCCTTGGCCAAAATGTTGTTTTGAAAGGGCAAACAAGGAAAACCAACCTGAATGGTTTCTCCCAGCATCAAATTTGGAATTTGAAAAGTTCATGCAGGAGAGGGTCCAATTTGAGCATGTGGGTCAAAGTGTATTTCCAAATTGGGAAGGTGTTTGGACATTTAGAGCCTGAGCGGTCGGACTTCCCTAGCCAAAATGTTGTTTTGGAAGGGTGAACAAAGTAGGGCAACCTGGATGGTTTTTCCCAACTTCAAATTTGGAATTTCAAAATTTCATGCATGAGACGGTCCAATTTGAGCATGTCGGCAAAAGTTCATTTCCAAATTGGGAGGGCGTTTGGATGTTTTAGGCCCGAGGGGCCGGATTTCCTTGGCTAGAATGTTGTTATGAAAGGGCGATGGAAAGTTCAAGCCCCAGAGGCTAGATTTCCCTGGCCAGAATGTTGTTTTCAACAACCGTGGTGAGGTAGAGTTCCCAAAACAACCATGGAGGGATAGAGTTCCGTAATGAAATTTCTGCAACCTCTGAAAACTTAACGAAACCTTGGTAGTTCACTTAGGAACCACAAAAATATCCCAAATCCATGTGAAACTTGTCCCCAAAGTCAAAATGAAGGAAAAAGAGAATCGAGCGAGTAGGGATAAGGCCTAGAGGACATCGGGGCAACTGGCGAAGGAAAACCCATAGGGGCACTTCCGCGAAAGAAAAAAAATTAGCGAAACTCGGGTAGGTCAATTTAGTTAGGGGAATTTGATCATTTGATGACAAATGACCAATTTAGGCTCTAGGAAAGGGGCACACAAAATGAGACAGGAGCAAAGCATCCCATTGGGAGTGAAAAGAGGGGGTCCCTTGCCATGGTGAGGCATGTGTGAAAAACATGCACAACATGATATCCACCATCGTAACACTCAAATGAATATCCTTGTCTAGGAATGTCGCTAGCTTGTATGGAGCACTATTTATAATCCCTATGAAAAGAACTTCTCTGGATTCCATTGCATAGAATTTACCATAAGTACTGTCAACCTTTAAACCCATTGCATGCATTATTTTCACTAGAATCACATTATTGCACACCCCAGAGTCAATCATACAATTTCTTAACAACTTCCCATCAATGATCAAACTCAGGAAGAAAGGATTTACATGGTTGGGATCAACCATGATAGTAGTTCCCAAATAAATTTGAGGGTTTTCAGCATTTTCCTCTTCAACAACATACTTCTTCTCTTGATCCTTACTTGACTAATGTTTATCATGCATCACCCTCCCCTTCGTATTTGTGGGGATTCTATTTATAAGTGCAACAGTCTTATCTTTATGTTCCTCTATTCGCATCATCTCTAGAAAAGGGATAATGACTTTGACTTGGGAGAGCACTTGAAACATATCCATAGATGTATATTTTGGTAATTCGTGGAAAACCATGGCCTCAAATGTTACCTTCTCATCCCTTTTTGGAAACTTATTAGGGTTAGATTGTAGATCCTTGACCTTGGTATTTTGGGAGGCAACATCACCATTTGTCTTGGCTTTTTCTACTTTCTTTGCCTAGATCCTAGCCTCCTTGGGTTTTGGAGCTACCTTCTTTGCATCTGCTTTGACAGTGACATCCCCTATATCCTTATCTTTGATAAAAAAAACTATAGGGCTTACCTAAGTCACTAGGGACAACTCTATTTCTCAACTATATATTTTTCTTCGCCCTAGCGACCAGAGCAACTGTGTATTTCTCAATATCCTCATTATAAGGTCTTCTTAAAATAGGGTTATCTATTTCAAACTCATTCACAAAATAGTCATCATCGTATTCTTCATTCAAAAATACATGTTGATGATGCACATCATTTTGTAACCTTTGCATGTCAACATCTCCCCCACATGACTCATCACAAGAAAAATCATATGGAACCAACAATACATTAGTCATTGTATCCTGATCATTTGGAGATTGAATCTGTCCCTAGTCATCTTGGGACTCTTCTACTACCTATTCCACTGCACAATGTTGTGATGAATAAGGCATCCCACATGTCTCACACCATGGTAGATCTTCTATCACATTTTCAAAATGCTTCTGTAGGGGATTAGGTTGGATCTGAGCATTCCTTTGATTTCCTTGTACCAGCTTCCCATTTTTCTAGTTAGTATGATATGGATAATACTATAGCCTAGGAGGTCTCTCATTCCTTTGGAAATGAGGTTTATCATTTATAGCTTGCTTCTGTAATAAGCTAATAACCCGATCTATCTTGTCATCAGAGGCCACAACCTTAATAGCCTTGTTAGCCACTTTTCTTGTATTTTTGGAAGCTTTAGGATCTTCCCTTCTTCCCACTTTTCTAGAAGCCCTTCGATTGTTCTCAATATTAATTTCCACCTTGTAGGCTTCTCTCAAAAACTGAGGGTTCTTTTCTCTAAGTAGATAACACATTTTGGAATCATAAGCATTACAATACACCACTAAAAAATCACTTTCATTCGGTCTGAGGGAAGCAGGGACCCTGACCATGGCCTTCTGAAACCTCACATTTAACTCAATAGCCATTTCATTATGCCCTTTGGTGATGTTAAAATCATTCAATCTAAATTTGGGATCAATTTTATCCCAATACTGATCTCTCAATAATCTATAAAAGACTTCTTTAGAGTCAATACTTGAATCAAGAAACCCTATGTACCAATCTTGGATATCTTCTATCAAGGATTGCATAAAGTACTTCATTGCCACATCATCATCCCACAACTCAAAATATTCAAAAAAACTCTAAAAATCTTTCAGGTGGTCTTCACCACTAAAAATTGTTACCAGTGAACTTAGGAAGATGCTTTCATGCATTATCAGGGACCAAATTTGGATACCCCCTAATATTTTCAAAACAAAGATCTCTATATCTATCAGTCTAGGGTGACTCCTTGGCATGTCTATCTCTTTGGGTATCCCTTTGTTCATCATCCTTCTTACCATTTGACTGATGTCCCCTCTTGCCCTTTCCACTTCCTCTAGTATTTCCCTTCTTATTACCGCTTCCTCCCTCATCCCCTGAGTAGGAGTTATTATTCTTATAGCCACCTCCACCTCCACCACCTTGGTCACCACCACCACCCCATTTTGGAGTCTATTTTTCAGAATTTTTATTTTTTGACTCACTTTCATTTGTCTTCAGCCTGACACTTCACCAATGGGTGTATACATTTTAATGAAAAATATATTTCTTTCTACATCTGCATTTGAAGCTTCTATCTCTGCTCTCCTGAATTCCTCCTGGAATTAATCATTTATCAATTGTAACCGCAATATCTTAGGATTTGGGGGTAAGCCTAATGGCCTGGGGTTAGATTTAACTCCCTTATCAACAAAATTTTTGGTTCTGGGGTTGAAGGAATTGTAAGAAATATTCTTAAATTGTTCCATGGGGGCTTTCCCATGATTTGCAAAGGACATTTTCTTGGGTATAGTAGGAAAATTAGAGGTTTTAGTAGCTGGGAAAGAAGAAGTATATGTGGTTGCAGTAGAGCTCCCCATAGAAATTGTTACTTTAGGAATCTCACAAGCCCTTTTAGTAGTTACCTTAGCCACATTTTTTTCAAAGGATTTTTTTCTTAGAAACATCTTCTCTCATCCTTTATACCTTTTTCTTCTGAGAATTTCTCTCAAGCTACTTGGCTCGGACTCTTTCCAGAGTCTCTTTTATTTTCCTCTCCCTATTATCTTTTGCTTCCTACAACCTCTTGTCCTCTTCAATCAAATCTTGCATATCCTTATCAATATTATCTTCATTTTCAGGGATATCTCCTGCCTCACTTGGGGTAGGAGTGTAGTAAGGTTGATCTACCTGATCGTCATCCTGAGGAATAGGCACTTCCTCATCGAGAGATGCTCCTCTTGGTTTAAATTTATGTCAATTGAAAACAAACATAGCACCAGGCATCATAGCCTCTGAAAACCGTTTGTCCTATTCCTAGAAACCCCTCCTGTCTTCTTCTCTAGATATATTATATTCAGTATCAAGGACCTTCTCAATAGAAAAGCTTCCATGATCCACATTTGAGACAATAATTTTTGACGAATTCTCACTGATAGAAACACTATTTATTTCAACATTTAAAGTTGGAGATGAGATAGCAAGGGATGTAATTGACTTACCTGGTGTATTGTTTACTTTCACCCACTACTTTCAATTTCCAGTAGCAGCTCCAGGTTCTTCTTTGAATAGCTCCTATTCTTCTTCATGATTCTTGGTTCACGAGGATCCTTCTTCACACATTGCCTTTGAGAATTTGTATTTATACCAGTGATCAAGATATCAGAGTCGCCACCCAAGATGTTGGGAACTAGGAAGTGATTTCACTTCACTTTTGCACTTGTGACCTTTGACAAGATCCTAAACAAAACCCAGAAAAATGTACTAAACATGATAATTATAACACAAATTTCAATCAGTTATTCTCCCATAACAAAGAATATTATAATATTTGACTCTGATTGTACTAGATCTGCACTAGAGAATTTGAATTTGACAAGTCCCTAGTAGAGTCGCCAATCTGTTGGTGTATTTTAAAATCCAATTAGATTCCTCAAAAATTCTATGAATTTTCCAAATTAAATAATAAAATAATAAGAAATGATTGACCAACTTAACAAGAGAAAGAAATAATTCTTATTCTCCTACACTTTAGGCTATACAAAATCCAAAAGGGTGATCCCACAATGTGTTCCTTACAAATAAGTAAACAATCTCAAATACACATTGCATAATAAAAGATAAATTCCCCATCAACACTGAGTAGATGGAATCCTTCAAGAAATTGGAAATTCCTTCAAATATCTCACCCCAAATAATAGGGAATCAAAAATATAATAAAGATAAGTCGATATGAATGTTATTTGAGTAAATTTTCTAAAATCAAATACCATAGATATGAGAAATACGACCACTACTTCAGTATAAGTGTCATATCCTAAAGCATAGAGTCAAATGAGAAAGAGTTGAACTACAAGGAAAATTTCATCTTAAAGAATTGTGATCTATATGAATTGCATTACAATTCAAGTATTTGTACCAAAAATCTATCACTACTTATGAATCCAGTTGCCAACCTACATGAACTTACACAATAACTAAAGAATTTAATTGATCCTTTGAACCAAACCCACCATTAAAGTATAATTCATAGTAAAGAACAAAGAAAATCAATCAAACAAGTATTTGACCAATATTTCATTAATAATTCATGCAAGATATCACAATTGGAGAGAAAATACACTCAAGAGATTTTCGTATTCAACACAAACATGCCTAAGAACCCCATAATTGAAAAATTCTCCTATCTAACTCTAAACCTTAAAAAATGGACTCAATAGTCATACTCTTTGTATTACAAATTATACTCTCAAATCTCGGATTTAAAGAAAAGACCTAGTACATCAGCCCAAAATTCCCTTTTATAGAATAAGGGAGCAAAACAAGCTTTAGGTTGGAACATACACATGTCCACATTTGATTGGACTGTAATCCCCCTATACAGTTATATAGGCATTTTGCAATTGGAGGGAATACACATAAGATAAAAAGTAATCATCAATTGTTGAGGAGAAGAAAACCCACCTTCCAAAAGGAAACTCATTCACATCAAAGGCATCTTTAACCGTTGTAGCACTTTATTCCACCTCAGCAACCATTTGCATCAACAACTTGCACTTGGAGCCGAGAGAAGTATGTGTATATTCAAATGTAACTTTTGAGGCCAAACTTGTAAAATACTTGACCAAGTCACACTTCTCGACCCTAGTGCTCATATTCCAGACTCATCAATGAATGCCATTTTCCACAATTCAAATTCTTCCTGAGATGGCCACTTGAAAGCAATAAACTATTTAATTTTATCTCTATATGGTGCATATTTCACCATCACTGAAGTAGCCTCCCTATCAAAATCTTCTAAGAAATTAATAACAAAAGAGAGTTTCTCAAGTGTATTCTCCAACATACCAATATCAACATTCATGCATATTTCATCTATCTGAGTTATCGTGATGTCATTCATTTGGTCCTTCCAAACCTGCAATGGCTTCACTTCATCATGATTATGTTGGATCTCTAGTAATGGAGTTAGGTCTACTTCATCATACTCGGCCTTTAATTCCTTGATCCTCAATTCCATAGGAGCAACATATCCCTGGAACTTTTTCTCCACAATTCCTTTAACAAATTGATAAGTTGGCTTAACCATGGGATACTTATCCTTCTGATGCTTTGCTCCCACCACCATGAACTTTAATTGCTCAGCCCTGGGACTCCATCTATTGAGCAGTGGGGTGGCTAACTCTTTATCCCTTGGGAACATTTTCATTGCCTAGAACATCAAAACATAACTGGCATGGACACTATTTAATTTTTCTTAGAATTTCTTATTCAAGTGTCTCAATATAGTATCTACAATTACTGAATTGCTTTTCAATGTTGATTTTTGGACCTATTGCAAAATCTATTTATACTCCTCAACCTGACATATTAATTTTTCCTTTGAGATTCCTCCACCTAGGCTATTAGCCCCTTCAATTGTGATGGGCACCTGTCCCATATTATATGAAACAATTGCTAAGGATTGTCCTTGTGAAGAAGGTTGAGGTTGTTCCACTCGTGGGTCAAAAATAGTGTGACTAGAGTTAGCTTGTTCTTGAAACTTCAATGTCTCCATTTTCTACTTCAGTAATGCCAACTCAGTTTCTAGTTCTACAACCTTTTTTTGACTCCTATTATATTCAATAATGAGGTCATTATACTAGCCCTTCAGAGTTTCTCGATCCTTGGTCAAATCCTCAATAGTTTGCTTGGTAAATTTGGCAACATTTATTTCCATATCTTCTTCCTCCAATGCTAGAGTATCACCAACTCTTCTCATAGTGATCACTGAAATCAGTTGGCTCTACAACTATTGGCTTTCTAGATCCAGTAGATAATGACCAAATTTCCAAGGCATCCCACTCTTCACATAAAGGTGAAACTTTAAGTGCCAGTGTAGGTTCCTCTTCAGTTTGGAGAAGTGGCCTATTGGCCCTTATTATTGTATCAAAAACCATAACATTTTCTATATCCCATTATGGGAGCAATAATAGTCCACTATTCTAGACCAATGCCCTTCCTTGCTCTAGTGTTATTTCCTTGAAAGTCTCCCTCATTTTTAGCATGAAATTGGACTAAATGACCTTATCTAGAAGCTTTGGATGTAAGATTATTTCTTGAGCTACCTTCTCAACATATAGTGGAACATGTGCCCTCTATACAAAATCCTTAAATTCATTTGTCCTGATAAAAGAGTCATCCCTCATGAATTATTTGTAGGCCTCCACTTTAATATCATCAGTATAAGTTATTCCCCTTATGTCATATTTCCCAATCCTCAAAGCAACTGCTCCAGAACTTGATGGAATATATTGTGGAAAAGGTGGCATTCCTTGTTGCATATCATCAGGGGTTACCATGATCTCCTCATCATCTTCGTCAAGATAATCAACCACCCATGTCTCTTCAGTGTTTTGTCTCTTTGGTGATGGTGGCTATGTTGGACAAGAGGGCCTCAGAGGGGAATTTAGATAAAAAATATTAGGCAATAATTTCCCTAAAGATGATGTCACTACTTTCTTGTGATACATTACTCAGGTTTTGTAGAGCCCGAAAACAAGCAATGATGATTATGTTTTTGATTATATGCTTCTCCTCTTTTCTTAGTCTTCCATTATATAGTATGCTTCTCATGATGTGTTGGCTCAACTACTCCCATGACTTGTGTGGGAGACTTTCTCTCCTTCTCATTCCAATGAATATGAAGCAACATTTATGCATTCCGTTTTCAAGTATGCATCTCTCTTGCAAAATGTATCAAACATTATGGAATGGATAACTCAATACAAGCTGAAAGTATTATTCTTTGAATCTCATGCAATATTTTCTTATGCTATTAACATTAAATGGAAAAATTCAATGCCCTCTAAAACTAAAAACACATTGCACAATTTAACTAAACAACTCTTTCAAATTCCAACATATGCAATGGTTTAAGAAAATGCAGAAATGAATTGAATTTTTTTCACTTTAAAATGAACTTAATTAAATTAGCTCTACCATTTTGAGTTGTGGTTAAAAATTGGTAAGAGTACTTTAAATGGGGCCCTTTTTGGAGTTTGTGCCCCAAGTTTTTAGCCTTGGGACTAAGACACCACCTAGGGTGTCTTTGTCCCCCTTAATCTTTTTTCAAGATTTAATTTAAAATTCTAGTAGGATTTAGCCTCCTTTAATTAATGAATTCATATGTTGTCTTGTTGTGGTGTAATTTCAGGATATTAAGCATGGATAAGTATAAATACAAGGTTCTTTCAATCATTTTCATCTGAATTTTGTGAGAGAATTCATAATAGAAAATTTGAGTTCACAAGAGAATTCAAGAGCAATTCTTCAAGCATTTGGAGCCATCATCAAGATTCAAGCATCATATGAAGAATATTGCTGAATCATGTTTATTATTGTGCTAACAATTGTGATGCAGGGTTTATGATTCAAGCAAGTGTTTCATGCAAGATCTACATAATTCAAAAAGGATTCAAGAACCACATCCATTGCAGCCATTTCAAGCATATTTGCAGCACCTTGTTACAAGTTTTTTGTGAGTTCCAACATAGTGTTTTGTTCATTCATCATTTTCCTCCATTTCATTCTTTTTCAAGTTTTAATTACCAACAAGGGGTTTGAATAAGGAAAACCCCCATTTACTAACAATCAACATTTTTTTCCTCTCTTGCATGTTTCCGTTTGTAGATTTAGGTTGAAGACTTGAAGATCATTTGAAGTGAAAAGTTGAAAAGCTACAAAGTTGTATTGCAAAGTTGTCATCTTCATGGAAACTCACCTACATGCTAGATCTAGAAGTTTCAGGACCTGAGATCTGAGAAGAAGGAAGTGTAGATTTTGGACCTTAGGACCACATTCAGATATTTCAGTTATTCAAGATGGGACTAAGTCACCACCTAGGGTGTCTTAATCCTCTGGAGGGTATTTTATAGAGATTCTTTCAGATTTGGTTTTGGCATTTGAAGATTTTGCATTTTCCTCAAAAAATAGCAACGAAACTAAATCAATAGTAAGGGTGTCTTAGTCCTTCATAGCAATTTTTGATAATATTTTTGCATTTCGAGAATCCTCATTGCATTTCAAAAACTCCCAAGTAAACATACCCTAACTTTTTATTGCAGAATTTCATAATTTTGCATCATTCATTTAGTTTGTGTTACTAGGGTTTGTAAGTTGAATGCTAAGTTGTATTTTCCAAGATTTTTCTTGGCGGTGAACCCCTCAAAGCCTAAAAGAACCCTTCCTAGGCCTTCCTTGTTGAGAATTGACTCACCCTTGATGTTGATAGTCAATCCAATTAGGATTCCTAGGAACTTATTGAATGGAAATAGGAGAAAGGTGGTGTTCTATGACCTAGGCCATATAGCATCCCCCTTTTTCCACATTTTTCATTCCTTATCCTTCTTCTTTTCCTTCTTTTCCTTATTTTACTTCTTCTCAAAATGACTAGCCTCATCATCATCATCATCATCATCATCATCATCATCATCATCCATGTCCTTACACTTACTCTTCCATAATTCCTTCACACATTCAAATTTATCCTCTTTAGGCATCACCCGTCGAAGTTCTTCCTCTTGCTTTCTCCTTTCCATCTGAATCCTTTGTTCTTCAACAACTTTTAATTTTGCTTCATTAGCCAAGACAAGTTGGAATGCTCCTTTAATTGTTTCTTTTTCTTTAATCCAGTCATTTTTTTCAGTTCCATGTTGCCAAGCATACATAAAGCATGTGATGAGTTTTTATCCACCTTAAGTGCACCCCCAATCAATTCTAGTCTTGGTGCATTATAGAAAAATATTCCAAGAGAAGATGATGCATCCAATGGTGATGCATAAGCTACCTCAAAATTTTAGTCAATCAAATATGCTTTGTCCCTTCCAACTGCATTTGACATAGTTAAATAAGATCTTATAAAAAACCTCAAATGAATCATCTGTATTTTATCTTTTCATTTTTCCTCTTTCTTGTTTTTTATGGGCAACATATTTTAGTTTTTATTTTAGAACATTTTTTTGTGTCCTTCAATGTATTATGCTTTATCTTTCTATCATATTCTAGATTAAAAGAACCTATAATTAAAAATAGATTAATTCATCTATTTTTATTTTACATTTCCAAATAGGTGGATTAAATTATTCTGATGTTAAACAAATCTTGTACAATGTAATGTCCCCTTTTTGAAATGAAACCAAGTTGAAACTCAAATGTTCACCATTCATTTCCCATGGGCCTTGGGGATTTTTCTCTTAGAAAATAGGAGTATAATAATAATTTGAGATTATCTTAATGTCATAAAAGGGGCAACTTAAGTGCTAGCACAAAGACCAAGAAATTTTTATGTTGTAAATGGACTAGTCATTGTGCTAGCTAAAAGGGGTCAATTTGATATTGCAAAGTAAATTTTACACAGGTACAAGAAGTTGTTGCATGAAACATCTTTGTTCAGATGCCTGATGTGTGGGTAAATCTAACATATGTTTACTTTGCACAAGGACAGTTTGCGCTTGCACTGAAATTTTTTATGTTGCAAATGTGGTATCCATTGCAAAGTGTTGGCATAGAGACCAAGAAATTTTTATGCTACAAATGGGGTAGCCATTGTGCTAGTTGAAAGGGGTCAATTTGATATAGCAAAGGAAATATCTACATAGGTACAAGAAGCTCCCGTAGGAAACATCTTTGTTCAGATGCCTGATGTGTAGGTAAATCTAGCACATCTTTAATTTGCACAAGGATAATTTGTGCTTGTAGTGAGAATGTAACAAAATTGTTTGAGGAAAATCTATTATGGCACTAACACTGAAATTTTATATATTTAGCATGAACACATTATGAAACAAAACAATGGAAAGATTGTAAAAGAACATTATTAAGAGTAGTGTATTGTAATGAGAATTTTGAATTTGTGTTTAATGTAGTTAGGGTTTCAAATTACCTTTGAATTTTTTGCAAAGGGCATTGCCAAATCCAACTGCACTATAGAGGGCCTCGACGAATTCAAATTCATTGCAACAAACTCTGAATTCCTTGCCCATGTTTTCAGAAGTCTCCAGGTCCTCTCCAAATCTTTATCACCCATGCAAGTATCTACTATAATTGATCAAAAAAATTTAGTGCTAGGCTAATGAATGAATCAAGGTCTGCAATGAATGTAAATAATCACACCAATAAATCACGCACAATACATCGTGCCAATAATTGGTTGAATTGGTTTTTTAAAATTGTCTAATTTTTATTTGATGATTAAATATTTAGTCTTTTTTTATTTTTGTGACTAAATAATATTTTAGTCAACAACCAAACTACTCATTTATAGCTGAGTTGCAAAAAATGAGTAGAATTTAGTCATTTTTAGTTGTTGTGACTAAACGATATAGTCACCTAGTCATTTATTTGCCAAATTCTACTTGTGTTTCTAGGTCATTCATTTGAGATTTACATATCATTAGGTTTTTTCATTAGATCTTGCATGTCATTTATCTTTCCAAGCCCTAGCTTGGTGGTGAACCCCCTTTTAGTCTCTAATCATACCCTAGGACAACCTTTAGAAGATCTCTTTCCTTCATTCTATCCTTGGAGTAAGATCTCTAGGGTTTCCTTGAGTGAAACAAGAGTTTGAAGTAGGTACCCTCTCTCCTAAAAGATAGAGCCCCCTATTTCTAATGTTTCACCTATCTAGTATTTAAATTTGGAAATACAGTGAACTAGCAGTGGCAACTTACACTACTTTGGCCAAAGTGTTCATCACTCTTAATTTTAGAGTGTACATCACATGCTCATCCACCTTCCTAGCTAAATTTATATATATGGCCATTCATACCCTATGCATAGGCTATCCCCTTCTATAACGCCCCGCCATGAAACCCTAGAGGGCAACATGAATAAAACTACGGTAACGGTAAACAAATTTTTGAACTGTAAATATATTTAAGGTTGCAGATTACAATAATTTTCATTATAAACCTAGGTCCTCTAAGGTTCCATGACTACACTACTAGAATCCCATTAAAAAACTAACAAGAAATATAATTTATCACATTTAATAGATCCACCTAAAAATATGAATTTCATTTAATCTACCTCATTTAAATGATCAACCAATATGGATTACTCATATCATGTCATCAATATAGAAATATCAAAGACCATTTAATCAACTAACATATGAAATAATCATCATTTATGTTATCCATTACATGAGAGAGGATGATAATGAATTGCAAGGAAAAATAACAAGAATGACAAACATATCTAAATACACATAAAGAAATCTATGCCAACTAATTTCAAATTAATAGTATGATCTACCATCTCGAACTGCATTAAGGTATCTTGATGCACTAAGAAGTTCCTCAAGATATGATATCTTAGAAGTTACTCCTCAAGATATCAAATCTTAGGTACCTCTCGGTCCAAATCGATGCCCACTAAGGTTCCATGGTTGTAGTACTCATTGAAATCAAGATATACATCTCCAAATTATAATTTCGGAAGCAACATCATTAACCATAACATGTCATCAATAGATACCATTCAAAATCAATTTCATTAACTAATATAAATAATGTACATCATTTAATTTTTACATTATGAACATCAATGTCTCCTCAAACACATGTAAGGAGAGTACATCATAAGTATAATACATGTTACAATAGGTTTATGGTACAATACAAGTACATGAAATATAATCCTTATAAACTAGAACAAGTGCAAAAGTCTTCATAACTAGGACTAGTCACCATGAACATGAACAAAGTGAGGGAACCCAATGGAGTACAAGGCACATTCCACCCGACCATGTGGAACCCTAAGGTCCACCCCCCTAGGCTAGGATATAGCATTAAGGTCCCACCACAACAGTCAAGAGATAGAAGATGACACTAGGGATAACATGACTCCAATGTCCAAGTACAATATAACATCACATGACAATAATACCACTTCCAGAGGCACACAAATTTCAAGGGAGACAAGAGTCCAATTAATACTAGGTTGTCATAGGAGGAGTTTAATCGCATAGTTTTCTATGGGTTACCCTAGTAGATCTTCCTAGGCCCTGACCCCCATCCTGGGTTACCCTAGTAGCTTCTAATGATCTTTGGGCCCCATACAAACCTATGTGGAATCAACATACCTCTCGTGAGGATGAGGCAATTGATCTTGCCATTCCAAGCCTTCTCAACTCATCTCAAGCCTAAATAAGAACTTGAGCCATGAGTGAGACATTCACTTATCTTGATTATTGTGATTACTACTGAACCCCCTAATTTATTTTAGGTTATCACTTAATTCTGAAACTCCCTATTCATTAATGATATCAAGAGACACATGGTGGGTTTTCAACTACTTTAGTACACAATCACAAAAGCATTCCATATTTTCAATTCTTAAAGAATTAATCTAATTTCTCTCTTTCGTCAATTCCATAATTATTTAATTTATAATAAATTAATATTTTCTTATCTATTTTCCAATTTAAATAACTATAAGAACCATTTAATTTCAAAAGTAAAACTCACTCTAATCTCTTCTTTTCTAACACCATATTTCCAGATTCCAAGTTTCAGCTCCAGTTTTCCTACAACCACAATTTAACAATTTCTACAAACAATCTTCTTTCTGCAACAACAAAAACACCCAAAAGAAAACCTCCAAGAACTAGAAAACATTCACGGGAAAACAATCAAGATTAGTTTCCAGAAATTATGAAACCACCCCTCTTCTTTAACAAATTAATAAATTTATAATCTACTTCCCAACTCTCTCCTACTGCATCCCCTTTCTTAATTTAAATTTTTTATTTTATTTTCTATCCATTGTTCATTTGCACATAATAAATCACTTTTATAATATTTTATTCATTAATTTAACCTTATATTTGTATTCATTGCACACACACTTTAATTAATATAATTTCTTTTAATATATTCAATATTAAAATGTAATCTTAATTTATTTAAATCAAATGAATATTAATAATATTTTATTTTATCACTACATAATTATATAAAATATTTTATTTTAATTATAAAAATAACTTTTAATTCCAATAATATTTCATTTTAATATAATAATCAATCAAAGTACTAACCATTCAAATAAATTGAATGCACTGAATAACAAGTAGTACCTGTTCTCACAATGACAAAAAAGGAAAGACCACGACAACAGAGACAAACCAAATCACAAACAAACAACACTACCAAGATGACAATGGATACTCATCCTCGTCAAGGAGGATGGCTCAACATATTGGACCCAATCCTATCTCCAGATCAACAATCTCCATTGGGATTAAGGCACACTCAAACCTAGAAATTCAGGTGGAGTTGATGCCTGGTACCTATAACCTACAACAAACCACACCGTCAAGCATGTACATATTCAACCAATCAAACACACCATGAAGGGAAATTCATAGCATTGCAGGGCACTCATAAGTGAGTGATGCGACACTATTCCCCTTCACCAAAATACATCAACATACAATAATTAGATACTAAAATCATGATAATAACTTACATCAAATAATCACACAATACTCATATAAATAATAACCCACTCAATCAATTAAACCATAAATAGTAATGACATATACATAAACATCAGTGATAAAACAATATCAACTATTATCATAGTAATGAGTCCAAAATCAAGCAATGTATCATAATGTCAAAATATATCAAGTAACTTTCAGAAATAGAAGGAAAACTGAGGGGCACTACACCTTCATTAGATTATCTTAACCCCATAAATAACCTATTACCTCTATGTTAAACTAACATTTCTATGAATTAACCAAATTAACTCTATGAATCAATTGATTTAACCAATAGCTACATAAGGTATAAGCCTATCATAGTAATAATTCCCTCTATATCCACCCATTCCTTACTATGAAATATAGAAACTTCATCAAAAAAAATATATCTTTACTCTAAACATAACAAGCATCCTTTCACTTTTGTCAAAGAATAAATCAGTCTTTTCTTAATAAAAAATGAAACTAACTTCCCAAAAAAACAAGCAATGTCACATAATCTTTTCAGAAACATAGAACAAAGAATAAAAGAGTGGGAATCAACATGCCTATTTATGCAATGATCCAAAAGGTTGATTTGGATTCTCAACTCAATCATAAAATTTCAAATAGCTTTACCCCATGCTACCAAATATTATCCCTCCAAAATCATCTTTCAATTATCTCAATAACTCTCTCCCTTACCACTAAAATAATCAGAATGCAAGATCTCAAAAGATCACAACAAAATGCAGATAATGCATGCTCTCACATGAGGTTAATATCTCCTCTATACACAAAAATAAACAACTAAATGCTAAAAATAGGGCATGGGGATTGACACTTCTTAGCTCAATTGATTCAACTTGGCAATGTAAATAAAAGGTGGCAGCTAAAAATGATGCACATGAAACACATACACAAACAAGTGAATGAGCCACTCATCACAATTGAACAACAAGAAAGAAAATTAGAAATGTAAGGTATATGTTTTCCTACAAGCTGAATAACATAGACAACTACACTCTTGACTAATTATATATATTTTTGTAGTGTCAAATAAAGTATCCCTTTTTCACACTTAGTTTGGGAATAATTAATATTAAAATGAACTTAACTATGCCTTGATTTAGTGTTGTAATGTTTTTTACACATTACATAAAGTTTAGTTCCCTTTTTAAATAAAATAGACTTAATTGTGCCTTATTTAGGGTGTTGTAAAGTGTATCTTTACACTTTCACACTAATCTAGGGCTTTATTAATTAATTGAAATTAACTGGCCCCTTTAATTCAAATCCAAGCCTAATTAATTGTAGATTCTAAGGGATAAAACCTGACACTCTTAAATAATATTACACAATGCTTAACCTAACGAATGGGTCCTCACTAGGTACTAGGACCCCCTTTTCACATAAAATTTCACGATCCTCAAAGTGTGTCCAAGTTAAGTATGCTAGGACCCATTCACCACATGTCGAATGTGTCCTCACTTAACACCAGGACCTCCCCTTGGGATATATTTTTTGTGGTATTTTAATGATTTCAAATCCTAGATCCGAGGTCAGCCTATGTTATTTGAATTTTGGGAATTAAGATTAAGATAAGTATAAATATAAAGTCTATTTCACTAAGTTTCACCTAGCAATTTTAATTCCAGCATCCTAAGATTTCACAAGAGTATCATAGAGCATTCAAGAAGGCATTCGAGGGAAAATTATTGAAGTTTATTGCAGCAATCAAGATATCAATCATCATGTCAAAGTCATACATGTTTTTGAGCTAATGTGATGATGTAGCATTGGTGATCAAGTTCAAGTTCTCAAATTCATTATCTTATGTCAAGTTCATGATCAAGATATACACTCATTGAGGCCATTTCATGCTAAGTTTCAGATTTGCAATCTAAGGTTTTAATAAGGTTTGGTGAGTTGTTACATTTTTTTTTTCATTCATAATTCCTTTATGTATTATTCATTACAACGTTTAATTACCAAAATGGGGTTTGACCAAGGAAAACCCCTATTCCCTAACAAACAACATTTTTCTCCTCTTTGATGTGTGATTATAGGTTTTAGGTCGAATATCAAGTGGAGAGAAAAATTGGAGAAAGTTGCAAAGCTATCAAAGTTATCATCTTTCTTGCAAGATCATAGAAATTGAGCTACACAATTCATTTCTAACTTTCGGGAGGTGGAAACCTAGGATCTGGGAGTGCAAATATTGAAGAATAGAACCCATAAATTGAGTTTCCAAAACCCCAACCAAGACCCATTCACCACTGGGTGAATGATACCTTAGTGATGCCCGAAAACACACTTTTTGTAGAAAGTACACAATATTTGATCCTCTTAAAACCCGCCTCTTGATTTCTATATTGGTTAGGTTTGATTTCTTTTATTTATTTATGCAATATAACCCTCATAATTGAGTGAAATAGGAAGAATATGTTGCATCCATTTTGTAAATCCATCTTGGATCACACACCTCATTTTTTATGTTTCAATTTCATATGCTTACAATCTAGAAACTCATACTAAGAATAGACTTCTAGTCAATTCATTTTTTTCCTAGTTTGGTGCCACCTTATGCCATTCGTGCCACATTATTTGGTCGATGCTTTGCTATTCTGACTTAGTTGGCCATTACTTGTGCATAAGCATTTGATATTGTTTTCTCTGAAAAAGTCTTGGCAACGACTCTTCACACATTGGAAGGCATTGGTTAATAAGAACTTTATTTGGCATTGCTTATATTCATACTACTATGCTCTTTATATGTTTTAAAATCCATTTAAATATAAATATATAATCATGCGGTATTTACTTTCGCATTATTTCATTCATAATATGTTGTACACTATTTATCATTAGATAAACATAGATTTCTATGTGCTATAAGATAATTTAGAGCTAGAGAAACATTACATTATTCATATATATTTATATATACACCATGAGTATCATGTATATATATATATATATTCATAATTCACAAGTTAATAGAATTGTATAATTTGATATATGGATACTCATATGTATCCTCATATTTCACATATAATAATGTATGCATATATATATATATATAGAAAAGTATATAAATATATATTAATATACATGCATGGATGTTTCCATTACGTCAATACATACACGTATGTTAATATACATATGCATATACATACATATATATATCATACTTGATATTAACACGTTCATATCGATTGACATATATACATGGTATGTATATATATTTATTATTGTCTGATCGATATTCCCATGCATATGGGTAACCCATCCATGAGCATGCATAGATATGTCTATCTATGTATACTCATGTGCATAATTAATCATGTGTATTATTTTCTCATTGACACATAAATATATACATATATATAAATTATATATATATATATATCCCTATTGGTTCAGTAGAAACACAAAAGGAAAAACTATCTCAACACAAAAAGACTTGACATTGAAAACACCTAAACAAGAACTTTCTCTAATAAACCACAATCAAGACTAAACGTAACTTACTATTTCCCAACTATCATCATGACTTGACCAAACTAGAATTGTGTGTGAAATCTTAGTTTAGATCTTTATCTAAGGTTACTAGACCAAGTTATTGTCCTTGAGTGATACTTTTGATCTCTTCACAAGCCCTGATAAAATTATTGCATCCAACTTATCACATTGCAATAGTAGTCACCTGAAAACATTACATTAATTTGCATCAAATATTTCACAATTAGAATAATTTCATAACATCAAATTGGATCAACATTTATTTCTCATATTCCCAAAACATTTAAAACATAAATACACTCATTTCAAGAATTTCCACCCAAATAGGTAAAATTAAATAAGTAGTAACACATTGAGCTGTAATATATCCCCCCCTTATGAATAATCATCCCTGATGATTTTAAATAGTACACATAGACTTACGCTATAAGAAAAACATATTAGAATTTTTGCTTAATCTTAGCATAGTCTTCCCAAGTGGTAGAATCTTCTACATACTAGTACCACTAGACTTTGCATTGCAGAACCTCTCTATTACGTAAGTGAAGCTTACGTGTTCCAAGCACCTTGAGAGGCTCAATTGTTACCACTCCTAGTTCCTATACGTCTAAATAATTTCAATCAATAACATGGTTATCCCCTGGTATATACTTTTTAAGGTATGAGACATGAAAAACATTACCCATCCTGGCAAGAGCTAGTGGAAACACAATTCAGTAAGCAACTAGGTTTATTTCCTCAAGAACCTAAAAAGGACCTATGTAGCATAGAGCTAATTTGGAAGACTTTCCAAACTTGATGGAAGTCTTATGAGGTTTCAATCTTAACAACACCTTTTCTCGTACTACAATTTTTTTTAGGTTTCTATTAAGAATTTGCATAGCTTTTTATCCTATCATTGGCTTTTTCTAGCATTTTCTAAATAAATTCGCTTGCTCATCCATTTCTAATAACATCTATGGCCCAAGACTTATCATATATTCTAGCTTATCCTAGCTTATAGGAGTTCGATATTTTTTGCCATATAATTCTTTGAATGGATCCATCTTGATTGTGGAATGATAAGAATTGTTGTATTCAAATTCAACTAATGGCAAATAATCTTCCCACTTGTATTGTTGATTTTTTACACCCCATTTTATAGTTACTAAGATAATTTTACCTTCATGAGTGGAAATGTTGATAAATGAAAGTTATGACTTCAAAAAATTTACAAGATGAGTTCAAAATATGTATATATGAATTAACATGATATATATTTTAAAGGAGTGAATATGTTTATGTTGATGAAAAGATATGTATTGTAGTGTAAATATTTTAATGCTTTATCGATAAAAATGTTTTGATGATGTAAATTATTGTATTGTGAATGTCTAACTACCTTGATGTTGCACTAAGTTGAATTAAGGAACAATTCAAGCCTCCAAAAGAGAGAAGTATCACTTAGGAGAGGGGATTGGTTTGGTAACCTTTTATAACACCTAAAATAAGCTTTCACACAATCATGACTTAGTAGGTCTATTTGATTCAAGGTAGATTGGGGTTTGGTAAGTAAAACCTTAGTCAAAATTTTGGATAAATTGGAAGAGTTTGTTTGGTCATCTTTGATTGTTTTTGATTTTGGTAATAATTGATGGGTTCTTGATTGTTATTGGTTGGGAATGTTGGAAAAATAAGGATAGACAACTGAGTGGGGGGGTGAATCGGTTGTTACAGAGTTTAAAATTATTCAACCTTTATCAACCTTTAATCTCAAATCTGATAATTAACAGTGAAAGCATAAATCAACAACACATCAGAGATACATGAACACCAAGATTTTATACGTGGAAACCCTATTAGGGGAAAACCATGGTGGATGTTAGTCCACAAGATTATACCTTGTTAGAATTATAATGAAAGAAATGAATGGGGAATGCACATGCATTTAGGTGCACTACCTAGAGCTCACTACTCAAAGGGAAGGCTCACTA
Organism: Sequoiadendron giganteum; assembly: GCA_007115665.2. Taxonomy (NCBI): domain Eukaryota; kingdom Viridiplantae; phylum Streptophyta; class Pinopsida; order Cupressales; family Cupressaceae; genus Sequoiadendron; species Sequoiadendron giganteum. The sequence continues at coordinate 814,334,483 of CM021102.1, forward strand.
CCTTACATAAAATAATCAGATTAAATCCATCTAATGAGGTTGAACTGAAGAATTAGCTTGTACAAAAGCTTGATGATAGTTTCGGTTAGGCACACAAACACTTCTTCACACTCTCCTCTGAAATCAAACGATCTAATCTTTATTCACACATTTCACATACACACCACACACTCACACTTCCACACACTCTTCTAAAATGAAGAAACAATCATCCTTATATATCCGCTACATGAATTTACATCAACAACTCTATCAGCCACAAATAAAGAATAAATTATAACTGTCGGCCCAATTTCATGAACAAATCTTAATGTGCACCAACCTAAGTCGGTCACAACATAGTGAGGACCTAAATCAACATCCTTGAACATGCCAAATAATACAAGATCTATCCATAGGGATCCGCAATATGCTACCACCATCATGTCGGCCAAGAGCATGAAAACTTCGAACGCACAAAGGAAAATATTTGATCACGAACACACCAATTAACACAGATGTACCATATTAATATAGCATGATCTAGAAACATCACTAAACATCTCAAGAATTTACGCAACAACTCAATTCATGGTAATTGCAGTGAAATATTATAGACACACCTGCTATAGTAACTGAATAATTGTAGGAACATAAAACTTCATAAGTTTCTCAATTCTTGATGCACACCTCTGAAACTTTTGAACAACATACTAGATAGGCTCAACAACAAACCCTTTAATGCACACCTTCTGATCATTAATGTACATAACTTGCCATCACTCTGACCTTCTCAGCTTCACAGATTGCTTGCAATATATTTATTACAATTTTCTCAATGTCCTCGACATATACATCCTTCAAAATCAGCAATGCTAATAGTGTTGACATCAATGACAACCACATATCAGAAACATAACCACAATATCCAATAGGGAATGTTTTGGTACAATTTTTTTTATTGTCTTTGAGTGAGTTTCTTTTTTTGTATGGTCATATTTATATAATAGTTGATGAATATATATATACACATAAGAATATTTGTGTATAAATGTATTTGTTTATGATAACTCACATGAGTAAATATATCATATATGTGAGCATATCCTATGGTAAATATGGCATACACACACACACATATATATATGTTCATCAACGAATATGTAAATATGTGTTTATGGGACGATATGTAGATGATGTATATGTATGTATATACATATAATAAATTTATGTCTATATAAATACATATATATTTGTTAATATACTTATTAATTGACAATTAAATGAATTTGATAATCCTATGAAATATATATATATTAAAGAGATGATATATATAATATATACATATATAATAAATATATATATATAATGATTAATGATTTAGATACATCTAAATCGCATATATAGTGCTTAAATTAGTATTAAATAAAGTGCATAAGATAATGATAGATGGTTGCACATTAAATCCAATAATACAATAAGTATTGCACAACACATGAATTAAGGTAGGCAAGGCTAAAAAATAGTTTAGGAAGTAAATTTGAATGCTTAAATCTGCACTTAAAAACAAAGAAAATCAAGTCAAAGACTTATAAAACCAACGTTGTACCATACAATTATACTATGCTAACTCTTCTCATGGAATTTTAGTGAAACCAAAGTATAAGGATAGTGTTGAATAAGTCAATGAAATCAAAGCACATATAGCATGAGGTGCAACAAGTAAAGGTAGTGCTATAATGAAGTACATGGAGTTAAGAACCAACCAAAGTGTAAACTTGGCTGCAAAGACTTTGTCAAAGAAAATAAATAGTAAGTAAATAGGGTATGTGCAGGAACATGATGGGCCAAAAAGTGGCGATATGTAAGTGATATGATGGCCTATGTGGGTGATGAATTTTTTTTTACCCAAAATTGATGAAATGAAAAGGGTTTTTAAAGGATATTCTCAACTTTCCACCAATATAAATTATGCTTTACTTTGAATTTAATAAATAATTATTATTCATTTTCTATTTGAATTATGACTAAAGTCCTAATTGATAGGCTGATTGAAAAACATCTATAGCTTTCAAACAGTATCACATTTTTTGAATCCAAAACATGTGTCACATTCTATGCGTCACATACTATAGGATTAAAAAGAAAAATGAATTTCATGAAGTTTTGACCAAGTTAAGGTGGTCAGACATATGAGTTTTTATATTTTTGAAAAGTTATAATAAAATATTCATAAATAATTATTTACTTGGAAAAAAATTACAAAAAATAGGCATCACATCAAGACATGAGTCCTCTACTTATATATAGAATCTCATAAAAAATATTATCATTTTATTGTGGTTAGGATGGTCAGACATACACCTACTTCTTATTTTTTCCCTGAAATTTAAGTACTACTGCATTGAAATGTCAAATTTTCACTAAAAAGATTTTTTATTTATTTTTAAATAAACCTAGTAGTTTAGAAACTACATTAAATTTTCTAGAGATTCTATTCTGACATATTTTTAAAATAATATAGATAACTTATTCAAATTTTTACATGAAGTTGCCTAACTCTAATTTTCTAAATTTTCATTGTCACTTAAGGGCCTATTTTTTCCATGATGATCCTGCACATACCCACCATCCATAGGAAAAGTGTTGACCAAGTCAAACAATGAACATCAACCCGTATAATATGGTGTGAATACTAAAATGTAGACCTAACTGATAAAGGCATGAATTGACTAGAAGTCTATTTCTCAATATCAATTCCCAAAATGTGAAGCATTTTATAAAATAAAGAAATAGTTAAGCACTCAATTGTGCCAAGTAAGTCGAACTATAGGAGATCATTTCCTTTCATTTTTGATTATCTTACTTGTTCATTTGGGGAAGTGTGACTCATTCACTATGGTTGTGTATGTGTTAACTTTGAATCAATTTTAGCTACCACATTTTCATTACCTTGCTGAGTCAAACCATTTGAGCTGAGAAGTGTCATTCCTAATACCCTGTTTCTAGCCTTTAGTTGTTGTCTTTTGTGTATAAATATGGGATCTATCTACCTCATTTGAACTCATATATCTTCATTTTTTCTATGAATTTCTGATTTATTATATTCTTATTTCTTGAGTTATGAGAGAGTTTTTTAAAGAATTGAGAGATAATTTTTAGAGGGAGTCTTTGGTTAAGTGGGAAAAAGTTATTCAAGATTTTCTTATTGATTTGGGAAGGTTGTGTTGGGAATCCAGAATGATCAATTGGAGTATTACATATACATGCATGTTGATGCCTAGTCTATTATACTTGATTAAATACTCATGTCTCCTTGAAATAGGCAGTGAATCTTAACCTTAGTGTTAGGGTATAAACTTAGAGGTTATACCAATATTCAAATGATAGTTTTGAAAGTTGTACTATATGGTTATGTTGATATCTTATTTTTAATTAGATTCTTTTCATGAAATTCTAGAAGGGGGCTCACATTCTTGCAACCCAAAGCCATGATGAATAGAGAAATTTTAGGTGTAAAAATCATAAACCCTTCTTAGGCTATTGTCCTCCATATTTTATACAAATGTAGTAAACAAGAGAAATTTTTTTGAATATATTGAAATAGAGGATTTTATGATGGTCATTTGATCGTTGCACTACTTTTTGTTAGAAAACCTAGGTTGGGAATAACCTATTTTGAGGGGTTGTCTATGTGATGATTGAAGAAAAAAAGTTGGGATTAACCTATATGATCCAATTGGAAATTTTATTGTTGAGACCATAATTTTGAGTGAGTCATTTGTTGTTATGATTAATATTTTGATCAAGGTCATTTATTGATGAGGTTATACTTTGATTGAATTCATTTATTGTTGATGGTAAATATTTTTTAATTTAGGTCATTTTTTGATAAGTTTGTACTTTTGAAGGGAGTCATTTAATGTTGAGATTAACCCTTGATTTGAAACTTTTATAGTTGGGATTGTACCTTTGACACTAGATTCATTTAATGTTGTGGCATTATGTTATTCTGTATGGTTATTTGATAAGTAAGAGCTACTTTGAATTACTTAAGTAGAAGTGTCGTAGTAAACATAAGAAGGAAATAGGTTATTCTTGGGGTTAGGATAATCTAATGAAGGGGATAGCCTATGCATAGGTTATGAATAGTCATATATAAATCAACCTAGGAAGGTGGGTGAGCATGTGACATAAGCTCCAAAATTAAGATTGATGAATACTTTGGCCAAAGTAGTGTAAGTTGCCAATGTTTACACTATTTTTCAATGTGTTTCCAAATTTATGTACTAGATAGGGAATGCCATATGTGTACATTGTATTCATTGTGTGAAATATCTAAAAACATTTAGGAAACACCACCAAGCTTGGAGAAGGTCAATGTTATTATAAGGTTACCAAACCAATCTCTTCGTCAAAGGTAGGTCTATGTTACCATATGTGGTAGATGTTTGGATGGCATAATGAATCTATGGTTTGTTGAAGAGTGCTTGATGATGCTTCTCCTCATCAGTTTGCGACCTAGATTTGGAAGGGGGATTACCTAGACCATTCGTATACCTAGTGCTAGTCAGATAATGGAAGTTATGTAAGTATTTATGTATCCATTTCTATTGAAGAAATTATAAGAGGAAATGTAATCATGAAATTATGTAAGATGAAATCAATACTTTAAAAATTTAAAATACTTTGTTTTAATGCAATGGGAAATTTTGGAATGATACTTATTTCAAATATGCATATTAATCTTATATATGAAAATAAATTATTTTTACTTGAGGTTAAAAGCATAGTAAAACTATTGGATAAAATGTTTGGCATGTTACATGTGTTGTATTAGTGCTGCCGAGTTCAACTCTAGAACCTATGAGATCATTACGTAAGTAAAACATAAACCTTATTCAAAGTTAAAGGTTCAAAATTTCTTACACCATGATGAAAGACAAAAAGAACAAAGGGGAAATAAAAAGGGAAGTTAAGATTCCTAAAACCTTGTTTAAGTCTAGGACTAAGAAATAATTTTCCTCAAAGTTGAAAACTCTTAAATCAACAAGTTATTAGGATATACCTTGGATTGTATAATATTATGCAACCAGGTTATGTAGGAAGGTTATGGATATTATCGATGGGTACATTCATCCTATGAAATAGTTTAAATGACTCGGAGGGATTGAAAGTATTGAAGTAATCCCCCTTAGTAATATCAACTTGAAGTTGCAAAGAGTCAAGGATTTTGTACTACGTTAGGATACTATGAATCTATGAGTGTTATTTATTGGAATAGAACTAAATGATAGGATGAATCAACTTAGTCAAAGTAGAAAGAAAAAAAAAATTGAATTATAACAAATTATAGAGGTATCCAAAGAGGTAACCCATGACAAATATAACATAGTACAAGTTTAAGATCTTGCATATTAATTAAGGAGTGAAAGGTTGACACCTTAAAATAAATGTTAGAGACTAGATTGGTCAAGGGAAAAAAATTAAAAGGAGAAGATAAAAGCCAACATGATTCCACCAACCGGAATAGGCAAGGTAAAATTGGAGTTTTGATAAGATGGGAAAAATGAAACCAAGAAAATTTCGAGTGTATAAGGTTGTGAGAAAATGAAATTAAAAAGAATTAGGAAAAAATAACTTTGAAAGATGATTGCAATTTGGGAACTAAGAAGTGAATTGGACTAATCCAACAAAGGTTTAGAAAGAACATAGTCTATTTGAAATTTCATATTGAACACACCAACTATTCAATGAAAGTAAACATATTTTTAGGGATTCAAAAAGGAAATTGGATATGGAGGAAGACTATGTGTCAAATCGAAAGAATAATTTGGAAACAACTCACAAAGGTGAGGACACAATTGATATAGGGATGCTTAGGATAACTCATTAACACATCAACAAAAAGGGCTTTGCGAATGTGGGATATTCTCTAATAGGGTTAAAATTCTGTTAGTTTACATGGAAAAGAAAATTGGAATGAAATACTAGAGAATATCTTAGCTTGTAAGTTATTTATTATTTATTAGATCTTGTTACTATGGATCCAACTATTGATTCAGAGAGATTAGAAGGTGATAATGAATTAAATACTGGAAATGAAAAAGTATATTCAAGGCATACCATGGAGGGTAAGAAAGGCAAGTAATATTCAATCAACTATCAAAAGCCAACAAACAAGGAATGATAAATCAATTCAATTTTGGGAAAGTAAATTTTTTCTAAGAGTTCAATGAAAGGATGAATTTTTTTTGTGGAAACACTAAGGGGGGAAGACAAATAGTAGATAGACTCTCTTGGTTATTTGGGGAAAGCGGATGTTTTCTAAGAGTTCAACGAAAGGATGAACAAATATTGTGGAAACACTAAGGGGGGAAGACAAAGAGTAGATAGACTCTCTTGGTATTTTTTATGGGAACTAAACTTAATCTCACCACTCACCTATGAATATGTTAGGATTCAATGGTTAGCAAGGGTAAGGATTGGCCAACACATAAGTAAAGGTTTTGAAGCCCTCACTTCTCCACTTCAGCCTCTATGAATCCCAGGAGGGTGATCCCTAGTAGTGTTCTTATAATGATAATCCTATGTAATTTATTTTAATTAACATCAAAATATACAAAGATGATTGTCATATATATTCTCAATTAGAAAATATATCAAAGAATTTGGCAACTTCTCAAACATAATTCATACTTAGAGTATGAGAATGGAAAAACCTCACAACTTTGTAACCCATTTTATAAAATTTTGTTTGTTGAAGGGGTAATGAACGAGTTAATAAACACGACATAATATAATTACTTATCCTAGTCCAGTGCATAATACTTAGAACAAATTCAATATCACTACATAAATATCATGGTAATAATTTCCACACCCGACAATATATGAAGCTCTAAAATGTTACATTACAGTATTTCAGAATTGTGTTCTAACCCTTACTTCTTACTAGCATCCTAGTACTAAGTTCAATACAAATTCAAAACTATTTTCAAGTATCTACATTAATTCCTTGAATTAACACACAAGAATGAAGCCATACATCCATCTAAAATTGATAGAGACAAATAAGATAACCTTGATTATATTACTCATAACTTGTGAAACTAGTACATAGGAGAGAAAAATGGTGTTGAACTTGTGATATTAATATTCTATATTTCCAGTATTACCATTGATATTACTATGCATATTGACAAACCAAAAACCTTAGAAAAATTACTATACTAAATGTTAACCCTTTATTTTATCCCTGTGTGTCTAGACACCTGAATAAATCACTACCCAACCTCCTAAATTTAGGCCCTAGAATCCCATTTATAAAGATATGGGAGCAACAAGAAAAGGGTTGAATTTAAATCTATTTGTATTTCAAGGAAAATTTATCCCTAATTTCGAAAGATATTCTCCAGAAGGTTACACTTAATCATTTCAAGTCAAGGGAAAGCAAAAGCTAACAACTCCATGCAGTCAGTTGAATAAGATGAGGTAGCCTTCCAAAAGGTATCATTTGTTGATGCAACATCATCGAAATCTTGCGTCGACATAAACCATAGAAAATTCTCCACAAGTACCAGAGGAAAAACCTCACACACTTCTTGGAGAAATAATATTCATCGTTGAGCATACAAATTCCAAAACTTCTCCATCATAGAAGCCCAAAAGAAATCCATGCCAACACAAAAAACAAAAAAATGTGACACATGATGAAGAGAACTGTAGACATCCAAATTTGATCACTTCCATATGACCAAAATCGTCTATTATATTCATCTATTTCATTAATAGTGATTAAATAATATATTTAATCATTATTTCATTTTTTGCCTAAGGTTCCTAAAGTATCTAATTAAATAAATTAAATACTTTACCTTACCCCATTTCCTTCAAATTAAATAAACATGACAAATTATTTAATTTAGTCATTGAACCTATTTGGATTAAAAACCAATTTTTAATTCTTCTTTTTTCTCTCTCCTTGTCACATTCTACATAACCCTCTTCTAATCTGGATTAAATTAATTAATCTGTGATTAGGATGTGCACCACTTAATCTTGATTAAGTGTCTCATCCTCCATAATCTCCCACTTGCCTCTAATCTACCATTAATTACGTTAATCCTATGTTTGCACAACCTTAATCAGAATCATTAACCATATTTGGCTTACCTTTTCTAGTCAACCTTCCCACTTACCATTTTTGCTATGGACTCCCTTCCCCGTGTGAAATTCTAATTCACATTTATCCAACCAAGGTTCCCCTCTTCCCCATGTGAATTTTTAATTCACTTTTATCTTCCCAAGGTCTTCTCCACCCCCCATGCAAATGTGACATGTCATTTTACATGTTCCCAAGGCTTCTAGAACCTTGGACTTGTCACATCTCCCACATGTGACAAATCTCCAGCTTTTTGGAGACCTCCTTTTATCCAATGAACCCTCCATTGAATGTAAATTTTTAATTTACGTTTATTTTTCCCACACACTTCTCCTTTTCCCATGGAGATTTTTGAGGAATTCTAAAATTCCTCAAAAGTCTCTTTCATCCTCATTTGGGGACAAGAAGTTCCTTTTTGAGGAAATCTTCTCATCCCCCAAGGTACCTCAAAGGTACTTGTCCTTCATCCACCTCATGTTCTTCCCTTCCACCTCTTGTCCTTCTCTTCCACCTCATTTCCATAGCACTCCACCCTAAGACATCTCACCTTCCACACGTCAAGATATGAGGGCTTGTGAGTCCTCAACTTACCATAGCCCTTCATCTTGATCTTTGTTGGATCAATCCCAACCGTTGAATTCTCTAGAGAATTCAATTTAGCCTATAAATACCCCTTCAATTCCCTCATTTTAAGGATCAAGTCTTTTGCAACAAAACTCTTGCAAAATTGCCATTCAAGCTCTCATCTACCATAGCATTTAGCATCATCAATTCATCTTGCATCCATTCAAATCCATTGCCATCCAAGGAGCACACAAGACTTAAAAAATCAAGGGCCAACCAAGGAAGCAACAATATGAAGGTATAACAAGCATTTCATTTGTTTATCTTGCTTTCATATTTTTCTTAGGCTAATCTTATTTGAGGTGCCCTTTTATCTTGCTACTTCTTCCCATTTGCATTATTAGTTTTCTATTTAGCATCTCACATTAGGAGTAGCATTTTATTAGGATCACATTTCTGGCATGCCCGGTGGGACCCACAAAGGGGTCTCCTTCTTTCACATTTTTTGTTGTTACCTTGTTTGTAGATTCAGGTTGCAGAAGGGAAAACTTGCCCTCCCGGACACTACAGAGGGGCGTACTTGTCCCACTATTTCAGCAGTTTTACTGCAGAGGGGCGTACTTGCCCTTGTTGTTTTTCTACAGAGGGGTGAACTTGCCCTTGTTATTTTCCGTAGAGGGGCATACTTGCCCTTGCTTTTTTTCTATTTGCTATTTTTCTACAGAGGGGTGTACTTGCCCTTGCTATTTTTCTACAGAGGGGCGTACTTGCCCTTGCTTTTTTTCTACCTGCTATTTTTCTATAGAGGGGCATACTTGCCCTTGTTTTTTTTCTACAGAGGGGCGTACTTGCCCTTGTTGTGCAATGTTTTTTGTAGAAGTGCAGACATGCCCTCCCAGTTTAGCATTTTTCACTGCAAAGGGGCGGATTTGCCCTTAACAACACATTCGAAAAGGTGAAAAAGTGACATTTTAGCTTCATTTTTGGCTCTTTCTTTCACTTTTTTGTGCTCTAATCCACTAATCCTATTTTTTGGTGAATGAAGTCGAATTTTTTGCAGGTATCTTGCATATTTTTGCTGCAAATCACAAAGGACAGAATATAAACAACTAACATTTGCTCGCAGGGCCTTTGTTTTATTTTTTGAAAATATTTTCTTGCTGCTTTATCTATTCACTTAGGATAATTAAGAGGAAGTAAATTGGCTGCTTGCTATGTTTGTTTCATTTGTATTATCCTAAAGAGGCATTAATTCATCTTCATCCTCTCCCTTTGCACTTTGGTGCGGATCCGAAGGGGTTAGTTGGAAACGGTTAGTGTTTTCTTCTTAGAGGGACCTACTTGGGGATTTCATCACCCCAAGGGACGATTCCAACCACACGTACCGGCGGGGTATATAAAGGGGGGAGAACCAAAGCTATACCCCAATCCAGTTGCGTCGTAATTGGTGAAGCGTTGAAGCTAGGGTGATACCTAGATAAACGTGAAGAGTTGGTCTGAGCCTTTCAGTATCTTGCTAGGGTTCCCGACTCACGCTTGTGATAGACTGGTGTTCACGGTTTGTGCCTCATGTATTGACCGTATATCGAGGACTCCTTAGAAACCTTGTTCATTGTAGAGTAAGACCTTTGCTGGCCATACCCCTTAACACTAATCATAGGATTGTGCTTATTCAAAGTGTCTTTTTGTGAAAAATCAATTAATTTTGGTAAGTCAAATTGTCATTGAATCATTCTAAGTCCTTGTCAAAATCCCTCACCCAAACCAAGTTACATTTCCCACTGTAGAGGGGCATATTTTCCCCACTACTTCAGCCATTTTATTGCAGAGGGGCGTACTTGCCCCACTGTTTCAGCCATTTTACTGCAAAGGGGCATACTTGCCCCACTGCTTCAACCATTTTACTGTAGAGGGGTGTACTTTCCCCACTACTTCACCCATTTTACTACAGAGGGGCGTACTTTCCCCACTATTTCAGCCATTTTATTATAGAGGAGCGTACTTGCCCCACTGTTTCAGCAGTTTTACTATAGAAGGGTGTACTTGCCCCACTTTTTCAACAATTTTACTATAGAAGTGCGGATACGCCCCATTGAACGGCCAGTTTCACCCGTTTGACCACTTTAAACCTCTGTTCGAACCCCCAAAGCCTCCATTTGACCACTTGATCATCCTAAACACTCATTTGACCAATCCAAAACTCCATTTAGCCACACCAAACCCCCGTTTAACGTTTCCAAAACATCCATTTACCACGTTCACATTGATCATTCCACCATTTGGGATGCCCATCTTATCGTAAGATCTAAACATATTCGACAACACATCTTCCATTTGCCTTAACCATCATCTCGTAACACAAAATCCCTTAAAAATTATTTTAGGAGTTATTTTCCTGAATTGACCAAAACGTTAAGTTGATCATTATCCTACTTAATCAATCATTGTCTTCAACCTAATCAATCTACTTCTATCTCAAGGTAGATTTGTGTTGTAAGACAAAGTCATTGGCCCAAATCAATCCCCTTCCATCTCAAGGTGGATTCGGTACCGTGATTATTGGTTTAGTTATCTCAAATCAATCAACCAATGCCATAAGTCACTTAGGGTGATTTCCAAATCAGGTTTTAGGATCCCCTCCAATTAAATCCAATCATCATCCAAGTCATCATTTGATCCAATCAAATCCAACCATCAATCCAATCATCATCGAAATCATCATTTGATCCAATCAAATCCAATCCAATCCAATCATCAAATTGATATGTCATCAATAGATCCATCAATCCAAATCATTTCCTAGATCATCCCTTAGAAATTGCATCTTGAAATCACCTAGTTGTTTTGCACATTCATGCCTGTTTAAACCCGCTCACAAACAAAAAAATAAATGGAAGAACAACAAGGTCAAGCTTCCCAACCAAATGTCCCTCAAGATCGTAATAACATCCCACATGATCCTCATAACGGTGTCTCATCTCAATCAAACATTGACATCCAGAATATCACACCACCTAATGATGAAAACATGATCAACCAGCCCGAAGTCACCATCAATGAATACCTCAGTAATCCAGTTAATGTCCAAATGATGGATCGCCTCGTAAGCGAACGTGGAGATAAGATCCTCACCACCTTACTCATGAAATGAGTCAAGCCACCATCTGGTTTTAATAAATCACAATATGCCCTTCCCCCATATGTTGACCCACAAACTTCACAAAATGTTCCAAAAAACTCCTACATTCTTGAAGGTGCACCCACTAAAAATTGGTACCACCCTGAACTTGGAAACGCTATCATCCATCAAGTCCAAGAATATCCTCGCCTTCCAACCACAACATCTACCACTCCACCACCTAATCCTAATGATCCCCATACCTATGGCATGTCGTCATACATCCCATCTACTCCACCACTTCCTCCCCCATATTCTAATATTGGGGGCACACCTCCACTTACCAATGCAATACCTCCTACATTTCAACAACCTCCAACTAATCCACACCGATCCACCACGCTACCAACACCACCACAACATGTTGCTACTATTATAGCTTCATCTCAACACTTGCATCCATAATATCCACAACATCCTTCCATTCTCACACAACCATCACATCAAGTGGTGCAACATACATCTCACCTAACCCATCTCAACAACAACAATACATCCCATCTCACTCCTCTCAACAACAAAAAATATTATCTCACCCACCTCTTCAACCTCCACAACAACATGTGCACATCCCTACACAAACACACCATAACCTGCTTACCCAATACCTCTATCATCCCTCTAGCACATATACTATTCCACCCCATACGAATCCTCACCCGAATGTGCAAAACCAAACACATACCCAATCGCCACCTCACACCAATCTTTCACAACCTCAACATAATCCCCATCAACAAACATCAAATCCATACCCATATGCCACACAACAACCCATCATTACACCACAATACCAATCCTATCCATCCTACTTGCAACAACAACAAACTCACCAAAAAGCCACCCTTTTCGCTTCTTATTATCAACAATCATCATCACATCCACAAAGAGGACCTACCTCTACACATTACCAAAATGCTATGCTACAATAGGATCCCTCTCTTGTTTCCTACTATCAACAACAAGTGGCTCCCACACAACACAACCAATCATCCAACCATCAATCCTCTTACAATCAACCAATACATTCATATCCGACTCAACCCATTTATGATCCAACAATGGTAGGGCTATCCTCATCATACCCACAACATTATCCATACACTCAACCCACCTTGACTCCCATGACTCCCATCAATAAAGACTTGGAATAAGTAAAAGCCGCATTAAAGGACTTACAAGCTGGAACGGGAAAACAATCCTTCAAATTTGAGGACATATGCCCTTATCCATTCGATCCCTCCATTTCCTTGATTCCTTTTCCTAAACATTTTGAAATACCCAAATTCAACAAATACAAAGGGACCAAGGATCCTAGAGCTCACCTTCAATATTTTTATGCTCATTGTCAAGAGGTCATGCACAATGATAATTACCTCATCCGACTTTTTCCTAAAAGTCTACAAGGGGCTGCCCTCAACTGGTTTATGGGTCTGGAAAAGGGATCTATCAAAACCTTCGCACAACTATCTGAATAGTTTGTCACTCACTTCTCTTTTAACTTAGAGAAAGATATTGACACACTTGATCTCCTCAAGGAAAAACAATGCAACAGAGAGACCTTTGCAAGCTACTTGCAAAGATGGCATGCCTTGGCTAGTAGGATGAAATCCCCACCAACAGAAAAGGACATGGTAACGTTGTTTATGGCAAGGATATAGTGCATAATTTCCAACTCCATTGCATCACTACTTTTGCGGGACTTGTGGAAAAAGGCCCCATCTTAGAACGAGCCCTTGTCGCAAGAGGACAAGTCAAACATTTCAATTCCGATAGAGAGAAGTCCTTCGGAGATAAACCTCATTTTTGGAATAGAAACAAAAATGTTGTCAATGATGGTGTCACTAACACTAAACATGTCCAAGTGGCCAACACCATGCAAAGATATCCTCCCCAGCAACAACCATCAGTTCAAAATGCCATATCCGTCCCCCAAGGGGCACCGTGACAACAAGCCAATCAAAATAACCAAGGAGGGAACAAACGACAATTCACTCAGTTTGGGGAGCCTCTTAGCATGGTGTTTAATAAGCTTCTTCAAGCCAATTACCCCATAACATATCTTGTCAGCAAACCCCTCGATATGTCTAAGCCCAAGCCTGCTTGGTTTAAAGACAATGAATACTGTGAATTTCACAAAATTAAAGGACATACCTTGGACAAATGTCAAGGCTTAAAAACCTACATCCAAGGTCTCATCGATCGAGGCGAAATACATGTAGATTCTAATGCAGCATCTTCATCCAATGCTCAATTACAAATATTCCAAAATTCCTTTCCTAGCCATAACCAGGGTCCTAGTACATCCAACTCAAATCCTAGACCTAGCAATAACCACCATCCAGGAAACAGTACCAATAACATCAGCTACAAAAGTGTACCACACAATTATCAAGGTGTGGTTTCGTATGTAGAACAAGTGGAACCCCATGTATCCATGATACATGTTAAGGGAAAAGATTCACAATGTGTTGTTACTACTTGGTGAACCCGCATCAGAGTCCCAACAGCATCTCCATCCACCCAACAACCATCTGCCAATTCCCAGTATAATATCCTAGACCATCTAGGTAAGACTATAGCCCAAATATCCATTTTGGATCTGCTTAAGTCATCTCTCATAAATCAAGATATCCTAACTAAGGCTTTGCAAAAAACACAAGTACCTAATAATATTGACCCTACCTAGTTTCAAGCATTGGTAGGCAATCTTTCATTGACCTATCAGCTAGCCTTTAGCCAAAAGGACATGCCGCATCTCGATTCAAACCACAACTGCCCCCTCCATCTCGAGGTCGATGTCAACTATAAAAAAGTAAAAAGGGTATTAGTAGATAATGGTTCAGCCCTAAATCTATGTATGTTAAAGTTTATACAATAGGTTGGATACACCCAAGATGACCTAAAAAATCAAGTGATCACCATCAAGGCCTATGATAATACAAAGCAAGATTCTAAAGGCACTTTTTGCCTCCCTATTCAAGTGGGCCCCATTGTCCAATACACTATGTGCCATGTTCTAGACCTTGAACTCCCATACAACATCCTTCTTGGTCATCCATTTATTCACTCTATGCAAGCCGTACCATCCACTTATCACCAATGTCTAAAATTCCCATTTCAAGGAATGGAAGTCACAATACAAGTCGACGATCAACCCTTTGAATATTGTCATGCCTTGGAAGCCTCTTTTCCACATTCACATTATCGCCTAGGGGTCGAAATGGGGGCACCCCCGACATTCGATCCTGTCCCATCCACCAATACTCTAAACACTTCATCCCCACCATCATCCACACCTGCTTCCACCGTCACCAAGGTTCAAATCATAGATAAGGGATATGGTGAATATGAAATGAACACCACACTCAATGTGGCAACCATGCCACCTTTTCCCTACACATATGGGCAACCGATTCTACCATTACCAGAAGTAGAAGAAAAGACACTCACCCTCTCTTCCAAGAATGTGGGGTCCACAACATTCAATAATTTGGGATCCCTCCAGGATCTAATGGATGATGATATCAGTCAATGGGTTTATCGGGAAGAGCTTGAACCACCCTATCCCCTTATTGAATACTTTCATGAAGTCTATCCACATGCCTCCAAATTCATTGAAAATTTCCATTACCAAGGTGGAGGCCTTGGTGCAGAAGAGCAAGGAAGATGTCTGCCCATCGAAGCAACTACCATCCGACCAAGGAATTTGGGTTTGGGCTATGATACCAAATAGAAGGCTCTTACAACATCTGCTAACACTTCTAACAATGTTAGTGTTGACAACAGCTCCCTTGAAGACATACTAGAGAAAGAGTCCATCATACACGCGTATGATGATTTGAATCACATTGACCTCCCCGCCATGTTTGAATGCTTATCCGTTTGTACCATAACTTTATCCCTTAAACATCCTAAGCTTATCAATCATGACCTACAAGGTAGCACACCAGTCAACACTTTCCCCTTAGAAGATACCTACGTGCATCTAATGGGATTGGGGGAAGATGAACGCCCTAATCGCAAAAACAAAAAGAAACAAATGAAAAATGAGTATCAAGTGAAAACCTCAAAAAGGCGCTTTTTGACTACAAAAAAGTAAAAACAAAGGATGTATCTGACACTGAAAGCCATGATACGACACTAGAAGATGGGGACATTCATCTTCCCCTTGTAGGAAAATGACTATCTAAGCAATCTTCAATTCTCATTTAAGAAACACAAGAGGTGAACTTGGGGATAGAAGAGACTCCAAGGATAACCTATGAGGCCAAATCTTTATCTAAGGCAGAATACATAACCATTTTCTAAATTCTCCGTGATGAGATTATCAACTCTGCATGGGCTTACTCTGATATGCCTAGATTAGATCCCAACCTTGTTGTCCACCATTTGGATGTCCATCCAAAGGCTGAACCCGTCAAACAAAAGCTCTGAAAGATGCACCCACAGGTGGCATTATTGGTTAAGAAAGAACTAGAAAAGTTGCTAGATGATGGTTTTATCAAGCCTATTGATTACCTTGTTTGGATCTCCAATATAGTACCAGTCGCTAAGCCCAATGGAGATATCAGGATTTGTATAGATTTCCAAGATCTCAACAAAGCCTTCCCAAAAGATGAATTCCCCTTACCTAACATCAACATGTTAGTTGACATCACTGCAGGACACGAGATGCTATCCCTCATGGATGGCTTCTCTGGTTACAATCAGATCCGGATCACCCCCGATGATCAACATAAAACTGCTTTTACAACACCCTGGGGTACTTTCTGCTACAACATCATGCCCTTTGGTCTCAAAAATGCAGGGGCCACATATCAATGGGCAATGATAGTTATATTCCATGATCTCATCCACCTCATCATGGAAGATTATGTTGACGACCTACTGGCAAAATCTGGAACCAGGGAAGAACACCCTATCATTCTGAAACGGATCTTTGAGCGCTTAGAACAATACAAGCTATGGCTGAATCCAAAGAAGTGTGTGTTTAGTGTCACATCAGGGAAACTATTGGGCTTCATAGTGTCCAGAAGAGGGATTGAGGTTGACCTAGCTAAGGTGAAAGCTATCACGGATATGCCTCCACCAAGAAACTTGAAACAATTAAGAAGCCTCCAAGGGAAACTACAATCCATCCACCACTTTATAGCCCAACTTGCGGATAAATGTCACTCATTTACTCACCTTCTCAAGAAAGACACCAGCTTCAAGTGGAATCAACAATGTTAGTTGGGCTTTGACATGCTTAAACGATATTTGGCCCACCCGTCGATCTTAATGCCACCTATCCTTGGCAAACCACTCCTGTTGTACATATCGGCCACGTCAGTAGCACTAGGGGCATTATTGGCACAACATGATGAATCTTCAAAGGAATGGGCGATCTATTACATCAGTCGCACATTAGTCAGGTATGAACTCAAATATTCACCGATGGAAAAGGCCTGTCTTGCTGTGGTCTTCAACACCCAAAAGCTACACCACTATATGCTTAGCCATCCTATAAAATTAATATCCAAAGTCGAGCCCCTCATGTACCTGCTATCCAAGACAGCCCTAACTAGTCAAATGGCTAAATGGATCATGCTTCTCAATGAGTTTGATATAGAATATGTAGATAGAAAATCCATTAAAGGACAAGTAATAACTGATCAATTGGTAGATGCCCCATTAGTGGACGCTTATCCCATAGAAACTAAATTTCTAGATGAGGGAGTATTTGCAGTCTCAGAAGCCACCACTTGGACATTGTACTTTGATGGATCACACACTCATAATGGATCAGGGGCTGGAATGTTGCTCATCACCCCCCAAGGCGACTACATACCGAAATCATTCAGACTGGCTTTTCCCTGCACCAACAACATCTCTCAATATGAAGCCCTTCTCACCGGCCTCATAATTGCAGTCCAATGGCACATCACTCATTTACAAGTTTTTGGTGACTCCTAGTTAGTCATAAAACATGTCAAGGATGATTTTTTGACCAAAGATGAAAAGTTGATGCCTTACAAATGAATGGTGGATGACTTCAAGAAATATTTCACTACCATCCAATTTGAGCAAATCTCGAGACTCCAAAATAAGGCAGCAAATACTATGGCTACTATTGGTTCTCTCCTCGACATGCCAAAAGATTGCACAAATTGTCAGTTCCTAGTTGAGCAACTCCTACTCCCAGCATATGATATCCCTGAGAATGACATGGTGTGTGCTATTGTAGGTTCTGAATCCCCTTGGTACCATGACATTTACACCTACATTCATGACAACACCCTCCCACCTAAGCTCACGAGAAACCAATGTAAATCATTTATCCAATGCACGGCCCACTACACCATTATTGATGATACTCTTTATTGATGTGGGTATGATGGAACTCTCCTTTGTTGTTTAGACGAAACTGAAGCCTGCACAACATTAACAGAAGTGCATAGTGGTATTTGTGGGGCCCATTCGAATGGTATGGCCCTAGCCAAACAGATTCTTAGAGCAGGATATTACTGGCCCACAATGGAACATGATGCTTGTGAGTATGTAAAAAAGTGTCTTCCATGTCAACATCATGCAGATCTAATTCATGCTCTAGCACAAGATCTCCAACCTATCACAACACCTTGGCCATTTTCACAATGGGGTTTTGACTTGATTGGCAAGATATACCCTCCCTCTTCTGATGGTCACAGCTTTATCATCACAACCACTAAATACTTCACCAAGTGGGTAGAGGCCATTCCACTCACCCAAATCACTAGTGTTCAGATCTCTAAGTTCATCCTCTACCATATCCTCTGCAGGTATGGTATCCCCTCCATCATCATCACTGAAAATGGAAAGCCATTCAAAAATAAGTGTATGAAATTTCTTTGCGACACATATCATATCCAACATCGTTGGTTCACTCCGTATTACCCCCAAGGTAATGGGCAGGCAGAAGCGACTAATAAAACATTGATCAAAATCATTAAGAAGATGGTCAATAGCACTGGCCACGATTGGCACCTCCATATCCATCCTGCTCTTTGGGCCTATCGTACATCCATCTGCACCCCAACTAGAGCCACTCCGTATTCTCTTGTATATGGCACTGAAGCCATCTTGCCAATTGAAGTTGAAATCCCTTCACTCCGCATCTCCCTCAAGAATCTCATCACTGATGAAGACACCTGACTGGCATGCTTGGCACAATTGGAATTACTATATGAAAAGAGAGTCAAGGCTTATAACCATCTCCAAGCTTATCAACACTGACTCAAAAGGAGCTACAATAAGAAATTCTGCCCCCGCCAATTCGAGGTTGGTGATTTGGTCCTAAAAGAAAATCAGCGGAATCAACAAGATTAAGAGAAAAAGGGTAAGTTTGAAGCAAACTGGTTGGGCCCTTATGTCATCACCTCGAAATATGGTTCTGGTGTCTACAGGCTCTCGACCCCTGAAGGCGAGCCCTTGGAGGAACCCATCAACATCATGCAGCTAAAGAAGTTCTACACTTAGGTCAGCTGGGGTATCCTTCCTAGTAAAAGTCAGAAATACAAAAAAAAATTAAAAAGTCCAAAAATCAAAAAATAGTAAAGAGAAATAATTCATCCTATGGTGAAAACCACCCCTGCGTGGCACCTCAGATATGTACGATTCATGAAAACCTAGCAACAGGCGCCTCTCATATAGGGTTGAATCATTATCTACCTCGCGTCTTGGTTATTCTATGACTTACCCACCGATTCCTCAATCCCCATATCCTCCCATCCATTTGCATCACCTCGTCGCTTGGTATATTCTGGTTAAGCACTGGACAATCACCATTCGCTATCCACAATATTGAGCTTATTATCCTAATCTAAGCTTGTGTCACCTCATTGATGTGTTGTCTTCACCTCGGCTCACCCTTCGTTGTCATCTCCATCTAGGTTTCCTTGTGAACTACGTTGCCCCTGTGCTTGCACGTAGGCAAGGTTGATCTTTTGATCTGCACCCGACGCTCCTCTGTGTTTTCATCCTCCATATTCTATTGTATTTACCCTCTTTCCACTTTTATCATCATCCTCTCTTGAACTATGGCACCTTTGCGCTTGCACATAGGCAAGGCTAATCTTTGGATCGGCTCCTAAGGCATTTTGTCCTTCGTCATCTGTCCTCCTGGTCCACTTTCCGATCTTATTCCTCCTCGATCTTTTTTCATGTCCAAACTATGGTGCCCCTATGCTTGCACATAGGCAAGGTTGATCTTTGGATCTTCCCCTGGGGCTTGTGTTTGTCTTGGTCATCCATTGTTTTCCATCAATCCACTTTCCGCTATTTTATCATGGTCTTTTTCTGAACTACGAGGGCTCTATGCTTTCACGTAGGCAAGGTTGATATTTTCATCAACCCTCAAGCCCCTAGGTCTTTAGGCTGTGTCACCCTCTTGTTGTCTTGTGGTCAAGTATGTCCCTATCATCGTTGATTCTTCACAAACAAAATCTTCTCCTATGAAGAAGTTTGCCCAGTAACAATCATCCTGCGTCATCTAGGTCACTTTAGCTTAGTATCCATCATTGGTCTTAATGGGATGCATCCTTCCTAATAGACCACATCAACCTCATCCATCCTTGGGATCTTATGGCAAAGGACGCTTTTAATTGGTTACGATCTTTTGATACTTTTAGATTTTGTTTATCATTTGAGCTCCCTATACCCACTAGTCACGATCGCCATGATCCTTCATATTATGGTGGGTTTTGGCTAGTTAACATAGGGACATCTCTTGACTTTTTATTTTTGTTTGCTGGGATACCCCACACAGTACCCACCAAGATTCTTTTCAGATCCCGAGTTATGTGGGGGCATCTCTTTGTGCTTGTGGACATACCAATACCTGGCCCAACCAAAGTCATCACGACTTTGGGGTATTGGGATATCCTTCTTGTTTGTCATGTTTGTTTTATGCATTAGACATTAATCCATCTTGGTTTACATACCCTGATGTCCGATGTCTTATGCTATAGAAAAAATTAGTGCTCTAAAGGATGGCAAACTGCATTCACGTTGCATTTCATCTCATTGCATATTCCCCCTCATCCTGTCTTACTCCTACAGCTATGACTTGTGATTTTGGTTGTGCAAACTCTCATTCACTCCTACTAACTTTTCTTCTCAAGATCCTTACGGCCTTTGACAAGTACTGCACCTCACACACCCTCCACATATCACCTACCCATTGATACTTATGTCTACATTCATTAAAATCATTTTTCATCCATTGATTTATCCATTTTGCATCCATCCATTAAGATTTTTCATCCATTCATTAAATTCATTTATTTTGAATTTATTAAAATCATTTTACATCCATTCATTTATCCATTTTGCATCCATCCATTAAGATTATTCATCCATCCATTAAATTCATTTATTTTGCATACATTTAATCATCATACATCCATCCATTTATCCATTTTGCATACATCCATTACAATTATTCATCCATTCATTAAATTCATTTATCCACTTTGCATACATCCATTAAGATTATTCATCCATTCATTTACTCATTTTACATCCATCCATTTATCCATTTTGCATACATCCATTAAGATTATTCATCCATTCATTTAATCATTTTACATCCATCCATTTATCCATTTTGCATACATTCATTACATTCATTTACATCCATTTTACTTTCATTCATTACATTCATTTATCCCTTTACATCTATCCATTTACATTAAATTCATCCATTAAGATTATTTTATCCATTCATTCATTTCATCCATACATTCCCATATCCATCTATGCATCATTAATACAATTGCATTACCATTTCTCAATCATTAACATAATCCATACATCACACATGCATAAGTAAAATATTCACAGCATAACACGACATTTGCATCTACACAACAACATCATATACATATGCATAATATACATCCGCTATCATAGGAACATCAATACAACACCATATGCATACCATACATCACCAAAATGTGTGACATACTATCAATGGGACCATCACATATCATCATCACAATAATACAATATCCATATCCAAAATATGGTCACCACATAATCACCTCCATATCATGCTCAAAATAAGGTGCATCTGAAAATATGCACTACACTACCATCTGGTACCTATCAAAAGCACCTGCATCTTGTCACCTATCATCTGCATGTCCTGAGCTTCCCACACCTAACCTCTTCGGTGACTCAGGTACTGGTCCCCTGTGTGTTGGAGTCCCCTGTGACTCACGCCCCGAGGTCCCCAACTGAGAAGGAGCTGGCTGGAACTCACAGAACCCTTTGGTCCATGTCCCTAACGACTAGGATGGTGTCGGCATCTGGGGTGTCTGCCTAACATACCATGTTGTACGCTATGTCGGATCTGGCACTACCTACTCGTATGCACACCTCCAGTACGCTGCCTCCTGCATATAATCATCTCTTTGCCTAGCCTAGTATCGAGTGGCATTCTGATCATGCCTGTACCTATCTCAATCTCTACTCATGGCCCGTCACTCCTGCTCCCATGCCTCCTGTGCTGCTATTAGTAGCCGTATCTGCTCTGCAAACCTCTCCCTTTCTAACCGTATAGTCTCCAGCACTACCTCATCACCTTTCCCTCAATGTGCCTGCATCTGTGCTATGTCTCTCTCGACATTCTCTGCCTGGCCCACAACTGAGTCTCTCTGAAACTGCAGGCTTTGGACCTGTATCCATAAACCATCCCTCTCCCCCTACAGTGCCTACATTTGTACCTATATACTGTCCCTGTGCACTTTCTCTCTCCCGTTGCATCATCTCTAGTCCGAGCTCTGCAGCCTCAAGTCTCACCCTCATCTCCTCTACAGATGTCTCTTCCAAAGATACCCTCTCCTACAGTGTTGTCCTCTCCTCCCGAAACCCTACCACCTAAAGTCTCAGTGCCTCCATCTCCCCCCTCCTGCGGCCTTCGGCTGACCTCGCATCTGTGCAACTATCATCGCTACCTCTAGTTTGTCTCAGTCCCATGTCACTCGAGCCAACTCCCCCCATACTCTCTCCATCCCTACTCATGCCTCATCCCGCTCCCTCTCAACTACCTAAATATCTATCATCAGTCGGCCTACAACTCGATCAAACACTATCATTTTTGTCTCCTTCACCCTCTCCCTCTCTGCCTCAGCCCTCCTCAAGTCCCCCTCCAACATGAATATCCTCGCCTGGGCTCCTCTCAGTAACCCCGACGGATCCTCAATTGTAACTATTGGAACTATGGATAAGGGCTCCTTCACCTGTACATCTAGGTCCATCGCCTCCTCCTCTCTCTCCTCCTCCATCGGTTCTGCACAGCACGCCACCAGAATCCTCCGTGGCTACCCTCTCCTCCCCACTCTCATCAATCTCCGCAGCTCATCTCCAGAGTGCCTCTCCCCCATCTCCTGATCAACTGGCTGGACCCTCCTCCGTTGACTACTCTCGAGCCTCTCCCTAGGCTGTCCTCTAACCTCCCTTACCCTCTCCACCCCCTCCTATGGATATTTGGCTATCACCTCCACCAACGGCTCTAGGACTCTCCCCTCCTCTTGCTCTGCTCTCACCTACACCCTCCTTTGTGGTACTCTCCCACCAATCCCTAGCTGAGTAGCCCTCTCCTCCACCACCCGAAGCATCTTCACCTCTGGCTTGCTCTCCATTCTCACCACCTCTATCTCCTCACCTCCACCACCTACCCCTCCTATCTCCATCTCCTCTACCACAGCTCTCCTCGCCCTCCTCGGCTGTCGACTCCTCCTGACTCTACCCCTCCTCGCCAGCTGATCTCCTAAACCACCCTCCTCTGAACTACCACTCTCATGTCCCTCCTCCTATCCCTCCTCCTGCTCATCATCTGGCCCCCCCTCAGTGGCTCCCATGGCTAGCACCTCTAGTGTAACCCTCTCCCATCGGTGGTTGCGAAACCACCAGTCATATCGATCTGTCATCCCCGCATCCTCTGGCCCCTCCCACCTCCCTAGATAGGGTACCCACCTACCATCTCCCACTCCTCCCTCATGCCCCTCGCTAATAATGTTGCCCCCCAAGGTACCTCTCTGGTAAGCTGACGGAACATAACCAGCACTCCTGGAATGTCTTGCATAAGACCAAACTGTCGCACCACTCGGTCTGGCTAATGCATCTCCACTATATGCCTTGGGTTCCCAATCAGGAAACATCTACATATAAAAAATCCTCACTGTCTATCCTCCTCAGGCCTCCATCTTCTAAACCGTCGAAACATGTATGGCCGCCATATAATATCCTCTCCCCGTAAATCATCGAACGCCCTCCTCCATCACTCCACCTCTCCCTATGTCTTATACCAAAGGATACAACCCTGGGCTGCCCTGAACTACCATGCCACTAGCTCTCTGTCATCCAACTCTCCTCCTCTGATCACTATGGGCCTTGTCACAACGATGTGCATCCATCCCAATACCTACAGTAGCATCTGGTGCATCAAGCTCTCCACCCCCCGATAGCAGATCACATGCATGTCCCGATATAACTTGGCCAATACACATGACCCCCATGAGAACTGTCCATCCCTCCACTCGACAATATATCGAATCACCCCCATGTACCATAGGCTGCAGAAGCGCCTACTCCGATTGAGCACAAGAATCCCACTGATCAAACAACATAGAAACAAGGGCAATGTCGACACCCCTGGGTATAGGCATCTGTCTACATCCAACCTCCCCCTCTCTATCAGTAGGTCATCTCGCCCAAATAACTCTAGAACAGTCTCATCTAACTATTGTTCCCTCAGCTCCTCCTCACACACTAATCATCCCGCTATCAGCAACCTCAGGATCTGCCACACACCCTCTAGTGTCATGGTCATCTCTCCCATCGGCAAATGAAATTTCGACGTAGCCTAGCTCCACCTCTTTATCAAGGCTATCAACATCACCTGATGAGCCCTCATCTCAGGAAACTGCACTAAGTGCAATAACCCCGCCCACTCCAAAGCTATGTGATCCACTCCGGTCATCACCTCCATCGACGCCACCAACGCCTCTGGCCTCCACTCATGAGTCTACACTCTACCAAAATCCTAAAAAAAATCATCCCCCTTATCAAAAAAAAAAATTCTTTCCACCATTTGACTCTCTTTCTTTCTTTTTCTCTCTCACTTTTTCTTCGTCTTCTTTAGCTCCTGCTACGAAATAGGCCCGCCCTTGGCCTACCAAAATGGATCCACCCCTTGTAGTGGGGCGGATCTGCCTTCGGCCAGCCGAGGTGGACCGGCCCGTGGATCGGATCCGCCCCCTGCAGCGGTGGATCCACCCCCTGCAGCAGGTCTCATTTAAGGGTGGCTCTAGGCAGTCAGCTTCCATCATGGGGTTGCCACCTCTAAAGGGCACTCTGGCCTGTACCTAGCCACGCCAAGGCCAGCCTGTGTGGGCTAGTTTGGCCATCACACAAGGATGTTAACTGGGGTCGCCTTAGCGTGACTCTCGGGCCCCAACTGTAGCTTAACTCACCTTCAAGGATGGGCTTACTGCCTGGCCAGAAGTGACTCCACTAAAGGGGCAACTTCGCCCCACTATGGGGCGGACCTGCCCTAGCCCCCAAGGCGGATCTACCCATCGGGAGGGTGTATGCGCCCCCCGACAACCATTTTCTTCCCCCCTCCCAAAAAATGATTTTTTTTATAAAAAATTTCTAATCTCCTTCTTACCCATTTTTTCATTTTTTCCTGCCCACAAAACCCATGTTTTATATTTTTGATAATATTAAGACGAATGCATTAAAATTTTAAAATAATGCAAGAGGGGTTTTGTCTCTTACCTGGCGGGGCCCATCCTGCTGTCTATACGACCGTCGAACCTCATCTATCTGGTGGATGATCTCGGTATCATTATCTCCTGGCATCTTCACTCCTCGTCTGCTAGCTCTCTCTCTTTTTTTCTCAACTGCTACAGTGCAAATGAGGTGAATTAATTTTCAAAATTACCTTATATTCACTTTTCATAGGTATTTTTTACCTTTTATTTACCTCTTTATTCCTCTAACTAATCCCTTCACTTCCCCGGGCCACCATTTGCACCCCGTTCGTCCGATTAACTTCATTCAATAGGAAAACTTGCCTAATTTTTTGCCCTCTTTCCAACCATAACATCCATTTCTTCTTATCGAGATGTTGCCTGAGACCCTTCTTTTTCCATCGTCACCCTCTCAAGGGGGCATACCCTTCACATTTACCAATTTTCTTGGTCGCAATCACCAATTTCCTGGATTGGGGCATATCCATCCATTACTCCACTAATTTTATCTTAGATCCTCTTCCCCACACTAGGGCATCATATTCTCGATTACTTCCTCTTTAAGAGTCATCTGCACTTTTTTTTTTTTTTTAATCTTCGAAGCACGGTTATTCTAATAAGAGGGGAAAAATGTAGACATCCAAATTTGATCACTTCCATATGACCAAAATCGTCTATTATATTCATCTATTTCATTAACAGTGATTAAATAAAATATTTAATCATTATTTTATTTTTTGCCTAAGGTTCCTAAAGTATCTAATTAAATAAATTAAATACTTTACCTTACCCCATTTCCTTCTCTAAATTAAATAAACATGACAAATTATTTAATTTAGTCATTTAACCTATTTGGATTAAAAACCAATTTTTAATTTTTCTTTTTTCTCTCTCCTTGTCACATTCTCCATAACCCTCTTCTAATCCGAATTAAATTAATTAATCTGTGATTAGGATGTGCACCACTTAATCTTGATTAAGTGTCTCATCCTCCATAATCTCCCACTTGCCTCTAATCTCCCATTAATTACCTTAATCTTGTGTTTGCACAACCTTAATCAGAATCATTAACCATATTTGGCTTACCTTTTCTAGTCAACCTTCCCACTTACCATTTTTGGTATGGACTCCCTTCCCCATGTGAATTTTTAATTCACATTTATCCAACCAAGGTTCCCCTCTTCCCCATGTGAATTTTTAATTCACTTTTATCTTCCCAAGGTCTTCTCCACCTCCCATGCAAATGTGACATGTCATTTTACATGCGCCCAAGGCTTCTAGAACCTTGGACTTGTCACATCTCCCACATGTGACAAATCTCCAGCTTTTTGGAGACCTCCTTTTATCCAATGAACCCTCCATTGAATGTAAATTTTTAATTTACATTTATTTTTCCCACACACTTCTCCTTTTCCCATGGAGATTTTTGAGGAATTCTAAAATTCCTCAAAAGTCTCTTTCATCCTCATTTGGGGACAAGAAGTTCCTTTTTGAGGAAATCTTCTCATCCCCCAAGGTACCTCAAAGGTACTTGTCCTTCATCCACCTCATGTTCTTCCCTTCCACCTCTTGTCCTTCTCTTCCACCTCATTTCCATAGCACTCCACCCTAAGACATCTCACCTTCCACACGTCAAGATATGAGGGCTTGTGAGTCCTCAACTTACCATAGCCCTTCATCTTGATCTTTGTTGGATCAATCCCAACCGTTGAATTCTCTAGAGAATTCAATTTAGCCTATAAATACCCCTTCAATTCCCTCATTTTAAGGATCAAGTCTTTTGCAACAAAACTCTTGCAAAATTGCCATTCAAGCTCTCATCTACCATAGCATTTAGCATCATCAATTCATCTTGCATCCATTCAAATCCATTGCCATCCAAGGAGCACACAAGACTTAAAAAATCAAGGGCCAACCAAGGAAGCAACAATATGAAGGTATAACAAGCATTTCATTTTGTTTATCTTGCTTTCATATTTTTCATAGGCTAATTTTATTTGAGGTGCCCTTTTATCTTGCTACTTCTTCCCATTTGCATTATTAGTTTTTTGTTTAGCATCTCACATTAGAAGTATAATTTTATTCGGATCACAAGAATGATCCTAGTGTAGTGGCAATAGTCTCATTGAAAATAAAAATTGGGCCGAGACACTACTCTGAGTCATCAGCATCAGAGTATGCTCACCCTCCTCATGTTTGTGCTAAAATTGGAGAAGCAACTACTCCTCATTCATAAGAGCCTCGAAAACCTTAATTAGAGAAATGTGCCTCCCCAGGTATGCCTTATGGTACTTGTTTCTTTTATTTTATCTCTTCTTAGGCTCAACCAATTCTATCCCTTTAACTTTGACGAATTCTTTTAAAATAGTCCTACTCCTTAGGTCTTAACTACTCCTGACACCACCCTTCTTAGACTTATCGTGTTCTTTCTTCTCTATTGGTGTTTGAGGAGCTCCCAATATCTCAATTTCATTTTTTGGAGCATTATCTAGGGACTCCAATAGATTAAGTCTCCTAGACCTTCAAACAATCTTGACCGACTCACTTGGCTTACTCATTGTTACAATGACCAAAACAAGAATAAGGAGATACTTAATTTTACTGGAAAACCCTCACAAGCCTACACTTGAAAAGACTCTTGAAGAACAAACAATTCAAACCTCCACAATTCTCATTAACTCATGAAAATATGTAGACAATAAACCCTCACCACTGTAGGACTCAAAAAACCATAGCCATAATTGAAACAAATAGGTATGAGGTCCTACTTACCCAATGAAGAGAAAATTATCGCCAAACTTCTCATAGAAGAAAAAATAATTCTCATATTTAGATTTCAAACTATGAAGAAGAATATGGCTAATGGTCTTCATTATATTGAGTAGTGTAAGCATTCCAACTATTAATAATCAAGAGAAGCTTGTGCGAGAAAACTAACGATCAACTAATTTATTTTTGAACCTCAATCGCTGATCACACATCAATGGATTATTAATTAGGGTGATTAATTATGTCAGAGCTAATTGCATGATCTTTATGCCTTTTCCTTAATTGGAAAATCCCAATTGGATAAACATCCACCCTATATGCATATTAATCATATATTTAACATTAAAAGACATGTCATGTCATGTTTACCCTCACCCGTGGGAAATAATCCACTTGCAACTCATCACCACAAGACAACAAGGAACAATCGTGATTTAATCTCAAAAAATTGGCCCATACTCTAACTTACTTCAATTTGACCTTCTCAAGTGTACCAACATCTGAAAGAATTGATGGTCGCAATCAAAATATTTTCCCAAATCTTGAACACGTGTCTAGAGAAATTAGCTCTCAAATGGTATTTCTTTACTCCTTATGTCATCTCTACCAAATTTTAGCCATAATTCATCTCTACTAAACTCCATCTGAATCATTGAAATATTCCACATGGCAGTTGCCTGTTCCCCCATTGAGAACTTGGTAGCAAGGGTGGGACCTACACGAGATAGTGGGGAGCAGTCAAGATTGACCCACATCACCAGCTATCAACTATTGATTCTAGCATAGTAGTAAAATTAATTGTCATTTAAGATGAGTGGGCCCTTCCAAAAGGTAATTCCCACTAGCCCATGCAAATGAAATAATGGAAAAAGAATTAGAGTAGGCACTTGTGGGACAGTCTAGATGAAGACACATTTTATGATATTGGTCATTGATCATCCTCAAAGTACCGCCTGTCTACCCTTTGAATCATTGGACCCATTGATGGATGGGACACATGGCAGTCGCCCGCCAGCTCATGTGAATATTTAAATGAGAAAAGAAATGAAACGGGAGTATGAGGAGCAGTCGAGATATGTTCATGATAATTGAACGGTCACCATGCAACCATAATTTTACACATGCCACAAAATTTAGTTTTAAAAGGAGGTCATCACTAGGTAGATGATGGTCAGAGACATGAATATATGGTTTAAGTCCCAAGATAAATGTTGTGCCTATAGCACACACGCCCCATTCAGAATGGGGACCCTCTTTCTTTTTCCCTATGGGTCATTTTGTTGCCACCTCATTTTGCTTGCCCCCATTTTGGTGTCCATGATGGTCAAAATGCCTCTCAAGTCTCATCTTAGGTCGACCATGTGTTTCCCCTCAAAAAAAATTTCCTCCTAAAGCTTCCTCGACATCTCACCCTTTGCTAGCGTCTGTGGGACCTCCGGGCCCCAACCGTCAAAATTCCCCTCCTCGATTTCCTTATTTGTTTTTCCTTTTCTAACGGCTTTCGGTTTGCGCCTTTCAAGCTTCTGGGTCCTAGCTTCCTGTTTTCAATTCGGTGACTTGCGCAAAATCTGACATTCCATCACGCCTTCAGGCTTGGCTCTTCGAGTTTCCTTGTCTGGGTTTCCCTCGCGTTTTCGCCATTCCAAACGGTCGTCCGCAATATCCTTCTGGTCTTTGGAACCCGACACCTACTTCACCATCGGATTCTCACTTGGAAAGTTGTTGGATGGTCATGAATCAACGTCATTCCAAACTTCAAGCTCCGATCTTCCTGCAACCATCCTTAATTTGAATCCACCAACCTCACTGGCCTTCATACCTGGATTTATTGCGGACATTAATTATGATTAGGGGTATAAATATTGGGTTCAAAATGTCATTTTCACATGTCAAGAACAATATAAAAGTGCAATTCCTTCACCACATTCACGCCTGAGCCATCCCTTTGTCGTTCTTTAAGGATTCTACAATTCTATTCATCGGATCTTCGAGGTATGCTTTCCGTCCAAAAACCTACTCCATCCTTTTAGGATTTCATGCTAAAATAATAGACAATAAGGGATAATTTAACATGAACCTAATAGAGGGGACACAATGGCACAAAACCCATGTGTTGTATTTCTGAAACATCCCTTAGCAACTTCAAAATTAGAATTCAGAGCCTTGTTGTCCCATCATTGTTCTTCGGGGTAGGCATCAATGCCCTTCGGGACCGGGACTCCCCAATGTCGTGACCATTTAACATGCAAACTTGACAAAACTTACCTCAGCGAAAAAGCTCCTCATGGGTTCCAGACTCTAGAAATCCATCTCCGGATGGCCACTCCTTTTCACTTGTTTAAAAAGGAATTTCCCTCACATCTCTCCGAACCTCGAACCCCGATGGTAGATTGATGTCAAACTTGTGATAAAAGTGATGCCTTTAGGAACCCATCATTTCTTGGTTAGAAAACTTCCATCCCCGAACCACTACTTCAAGTTCACTATTTTAAACAGTTATCAAGGCACTGCCCTCTGACACTCGCACCCTAAACTCGCCAATGCCATATGAACAAACTGGTTGAAAAATTAAAAAAATCCCTAAGTTCCTAGTGCTCCCCGGTCCTCAGCCTCTAGAATTTCATCTGCGGGCTGCCATTGTTGTTCTGTCATTTTAAATAGTCGTCTAGTGATCACCTCTCAGCTTCCAAGTTATGAGTGCTTCCCCGTCGAAATAATTTTAAGAAAACTCTTCAAGTCTTTGCCTCTATCGGACAACACCCATTGAACTTCTACCATCAGGCTTTCGTCCCATCTCATTCATCCTGAACAACAAACCTAGACTATATTTCTGGCTCCCAGGCCCCAAAATCTTGATCTCCACCAAGTTTTGACAAGCAAACTATGGGGCGAAAATTCTCCCCGGATCCGGTCCATAGGGATGTGGGTTCTGAAATTTCATCCCTGCTTCACCATTTCATGCAGCTATCATGTAGTGGCCTCCTAGTCTTCGCAATTTGGTCTCTTGAATGACTAAAAAATTGTAAAGGTTGTCCCATGACCTTCCGCCTCCTGGTTTTTGGACTACAAAACTTTGCCTTTGGGATGTCATTTTCTCAAAGCTATCCCAAATAGCTAACACTTGACAACCTTCCCTTAGTTTAATCCTAGATGCCTTAATAATTACCTAAATGACCTCCAATCTGAAAACAAACGATGACCCACGTGATAAAATATGACCACCTTCCTCATGGACTCTTCATTATCCAAATCCAAGATCAGGAGAAATCATGCGGGTAGTCCCGCTCCGTTTGCCCTTCAGAACAACATTCTGACAAGGAAAGTCTGGCTTCTGGTTCCCGAGTCATCCAATCTCCCTCCAGTGAACCTTCAATGACAAATTCAACTAAGTTTTAGTTGTTTCAATGATAGATTATTCGATCTAACCATGTTTTTTAGGTATTTAGCTTACCATTTATGCCATCATGCTAGATTGTACTTAACCCCACCTCTATGTCCAAGATATATGCAATCAGGTGTAGAAGCCTCGAGGCAAGCCAAAGATTAGGTGAAAGGTAACAATGGATGCCTCTGGATCCAAAGAAGTACAAATAGCTACACCAGTGGGATGAGAATAAGGAATAAGTTACAACATATCCACCATCAGCTTGGGAGTGGCCACCAAGGAGTAAAGGGTTGATCATCTCCAAGAATCAGTCACCACAGTGGTTCATCTCATTCAGCAGGACAAAGTTTCCAAAGAGGAGCTTAAGGAATAGGTGGCTAATTTGATAGCCTATATCCAACAGTGGTCATCCATAGAGGAACAACCAACCACATCCTCGACACCACCATAGTTGTTGTCAAAAGAGCACATTGACAAGCTAGAGTAGAGAAAGAACTTGGACAAGACCACAAAAAATTGGTTTTGACAGGTCTTGGATGTTGGGCACACAGGTATCAATCATTTTGTTCGAACATCAAACAAGTTCTTGGAGGTGCAAAAATATCTTGAAGGTACAAAGAAAATCTGCATTGAGTTCCCAAAGAAATATCAGGCTGCTTGCCCAAAAATTGAGGCTATTCTCAAGCTGCCAAGTTAAATTTGGGAAAAGGAATTTTCCTTCAAAGATGAGGATCATTGGATGATGGATGTGTTGAAATGAGACTTTGATCATCAGAAGGAAAGGATGGAACAAGTACTTGAAATGGTAAATCAATATGTTGAGTGGGCCAAGGAAGCCAGAGAATATTGCTTATGAGATTTGAAGCTAATGACAAGATATGAAATGCCCATTGTCTAGATCGATCAGCTAAAATTACTACAAATTTCATGAGCTTTCTTGCCTGATCTTTCACCCAATCTGAGCTATTCAAACATCACACTGCCAAATATGAGGAGGACTGGAAAAATCTTGTTAATAATTCCAAAGAGTGAAACTACCAAGTGCCGAGATCTGATATAATATGGTCGATAAGCTCGCCCTGATGATCTTGAAATTCATGGAGTGTGTAGCTTTGAAGAAGCTAGATGGCAACCCTATTATTGATGAATAATTTCTAAAGGAATAGCTATAGAAAAGAGCAATCAGCAAGAGGACAAAATGCTACAATGCTCCCACTAAAAGATAAAACAAGGATGTGGACAAAATGTATTTTAAAGTGTAATATATTGGGGGTAGGTAGAACCCTAGTTTACAGTAAATCGTAGCCACACAAATTTTAATCAGTCTTGGCCACATGTTCTACTTTTGGGACACTATATATAAGGGGTCTCCTCTCATTTTGAAGAGAGTTTAGTTGTTGTAAAGACATGTTGCAAAAATTGCAATAGAAATACATTGACTTTGGTGCATTTTTGGATTTATTCTCATGTTTCATGATTATTCTCTCATAGTTAGATGATTTAGTTAAATTTACTTTTTTGTTCTAGTTTCATTTTAGTTGGCTTTGGTATATTTAGAAATGTCATTTCTTGGTTATGAAGAGTTTTGTTGTGTAGATTCCCTCCTTGTCCATACTTTTGGTTGTTTACTGCTGGTAGATGGTTGTGCAAAGTTATTCTAGACCTAGATTTGAATTTTCTTTTAAATATTTATATTTTTTCATGCATATGTATGGTGAAGGAATGATAAAATATTTGCAGTCCTTAGAACATAGCACAAATTTCATGAGACTATGAGATTTCTAGTTAAGTGGAATTTTGGCTTAAGCAAGTTGTCCATAGTAGAGACCTCCATGATCACTATTCATTGGTAGTTGTAGGTCCAAGAACCCTCTCTCTTCCCTATCCTTTTTGCCTTTTTCTTAAGTGACCTATGCTAAGGTTTGTTGCACATTGTAAATTCAAATCTTAAAACAAAAATGGAGTTCAAGATTGTTGTTTGAACTTGCGACAAATGTGCAGTAACTTCCTCACCTCAAAAAATCTGTTTGCAGATCTGATTCCCCTTCTATTTGAACTCACGTAAGTTTGCCCTATGATTACCAACAAAATCACAACAAACATCAATTGAGATATTTCACACAATTCATGACCTGACACCCAAGAGACCTCGGGGTGAGTTTCAGCAACTTGTTGGATACTTCCTTTCAAGAGAGGTAATGCACTTAAGCATTTCCTATGTTGAGAAAGTTCATTAAAAACACATCATGAAACTGGTGCTAGAAGGAGGGCCTTTCACGAGCTAAGATGGATCGAATTGGGTCCTTCTCCCCTGAATCATTTCATAGAATATTGAGGTCTACACCAAACAAAGCAGAGTTCCAAGAGCTACCACCCCCTACCCTAGGTAAGAGAGCTAAGAAAGGGAAAGCTTCCACCTCCAACACATTTGACCAGCCCATTTCACTTTCACCTTCATCCTCTTCTTCTAGTCATTCCTAGTAGCACATTCTCCAACTCACCCACTTCAAATAGCCCTCTAGGTTGCTACTTCCCAAGGGATAGATGTTGCCTTCCAGCCCAATGCAGTCCCATTTCTGGGAGTTGTTTTGTCAACCATTGCTACCCCTTTGCAATCACAAGTCAATCTCGTGCAGCCACCTCCATCACCCCCTCCAATGGCATGGTTGGGAAATAATCCATCTCCTTTGGCCTTCAAACTCTATCATGACATGCCAAATAATCCTGAAAGCTTTTGCATGAAGTTCAATCCTCAAGATCTGCAGAGGATAGCAGAGGAGCATGTCAAGATTTTTGAGATTTTTTTGAAGACTATGCAAATCATACATGAGGATGTGCCTTGCTAGCTCTTTCCCTACTCCTTGGGGGAGGATGCCTTCTATTGTTATGTCAAATTTCCAGTAGGAACTATCAACACATGGGACCTTCTGAAGAATTCTTTTTTGTAGAAGTTCAAAACCCCAATCAGCCCTATAGAATCATACCAGCATTTTATGTCGGTTCAAAAAGAGATCAACGAACCAATCAAATCCTTTAATAATTGATTCCATAGAGTGTATACTCGACTATAGGACCCATACATGTTCAATGATTTTTCTTTTTTACCTATCTATTATGAAGAATTGGACAATCTTACTACAACATTAGTAAAGAGGATGCAACCACCGCCTGAGAGATTGGTAGATGCGTATGCGGAGGCTGTCATTGCCAACACCAACCTAGGATAAAACATTTCTTGTCTACTACCCTCTTTGGGGCAGGTTACTCATCCTTTGTAGATTCAAGGACTTAATCAAGCTCTACAACATCAAATGCCTCTCATGAATTTGGTACCGCAGTTGCCCATAGTACCAGACCCTGAACAACCAATGAATCAAGCACCCCCGGTTCCTCACTATTTACTACCCTAGAAGCAGAAATTCCATTCTCAACTGCCCCAAGTACTGACATATCTCCAAGCATCCTAATTTCTACCCGCTCACCAAAAGTATCCAGTGGTTCAACCGATGTTCCTCCAAAATACAGCTCCACAGCCAAACAACACAGAGAAGGATCAGATCGATGAACTCACGAAAATGATCAAGAAAATGTCTATGGAGATTAAGCATTTGAGAAACCAAAATAATCAACTATAGGCTTCATAAAAAATAAGCTAGGCTTACCTCAACCGTGATAGTTAGGATAGCCGTGAGAACTAGGATAACCATGATGCCAGAACATCATTTGGGCAAAACTATGATACGAATTAGAATTCAGGGCAGAAATTTGAAAAAAGGCCTTTCCTGAGGTAGAACCAGACATGGAACATGAGGCCCAAAAATGGTGTTTTCCCCACTCCCCTGATCATCCTAGCAGCAATGAGAAGACTAAAAGTGGAGTCTAATTGGTCGAGGCTGCTTTATTCAGCTGGTGTCGCACACACAAAATGAGCCGACATTCTAAATTGGATTGTCCAGAATTCTAGACGACTGCTAAAAATTTTCAAGTTGAAGTCCAAAATGTTGTGGACAGCTCAAGATGTGGGGACAACATTCCTTCCAAACTATACGATTCCCCTATGCTGGTGGTTAACCAGGTTCATTTCCCAAAGGCTAAGTGCAACGTGCAAGAGCAAGAAGGCGCCAATACAAGAAACAACAATAAGGCGGAAGCGGTAAGTTCTAAAATCCCTTTGGCACAACTTTTTGATTTATTAGATAATGGTCCTAAGGATGAGAAGGATTCTAGGGAAGATGAAGTCCAAATGTTTCACCAAAGGACTACCCCTTACGACCTTGGGAATAGACAGTCTGGTAGTCGGGTTGGTGGTCCTTTTATGACCTCCACTCCACCTAATAATTTCAGTACCCCTCCTAACCCAAATGCTCGCAACAATCCAAGATATCCTCATGTCCCCACATGGTACTTTAATAAGAATAGACAGCATAAC
This sequence comes from Sequoiadendron giganteum, assembly GCA_007115665.2. NCBI lineage: Eukaryota > Viridiplantae > Streptophyta > Pinopsida > Cupressales > Cupressaceae > Sequoiadendron > Sequoiadendron giganteum. The sequence continues at coordinate 814,370,732 of CM021102.1, forward strand.
CAAAACCAAAACCTGCCAGCTAGCTCCTTCCAAAATACCACTAGCTCCTCCCGAGATATCACCTATGATGAAGAATTTGAACAAATGGGGGAGTATATTGCAGAAGAATTTAGGAAGTTTAAGCTAAGTGTGTCTGCCTTTGAGCTACTCAAGGTCCCAACTATGAGAAATTCCTTCTTTAGAATGATAAATGCGACTTTGTCAACCAGGTCCAATCAAGAAGTGCCTTCAAAGAAGGTTTCCTTTGAGGATCAGCAAAATGAACCAGTTGTGCGAAAAAATTCCAAAAAAAGGGTTGATCTGCCTGCAAATCAGTAGCTAGATAGGCAACCCAACAAAGAAATCAATCAGACACAAGCCCAAAACAAGGGTAACGATAAGGATAAGGGACAAGTCACCCAAGTGGATGTTTCCGGAGGACTATTTCAAGGGAGATTCGAAACTCCTCCCTTCCTAACCGCTATTCGGGTGTTTGGAAAGAACCTCCACAATTGCCTACTAGATTTGGGAGCTTCCGCTAAGGTCGTGCCCCTAAGTGTATGCAAAGCCTTGGGAATAGTCCCAACTCCCTCTCGGTGTAAAGTGATGCAGCTTGACAAGACTCTGATCAACATAGTTGTTGAGATTAACCAAATACCCATTCAAATTGTTACTAATCCTAGAATGCAACAAACCATTGACATCCAAGTTGCTGATATCTTGGACACCTATGGCATAATTTTAGGAAGGGATTTCACAAAGGCATTGAATGGATACGCCACAACTGATTACTCTCATTTGTGGTTTCCATGGAAAGGGATGCCAAATTACATTTGAGTAGATCGAGAGCTGCGCATGAGGTTCATGATCACAAAATACAACAATACGAATGAGGTGTTGTTTACTGAAACAAAATTAGGGAATTATTCTCTGGTGTCATATTCAGATGAACAAGAATTCTTTAGAGACAAGGAAACATGGGAGGTTCTTCTTGTATTGTACATTCCACCTTCTTACCTAGCATGTATCCCTCAAAGCATGAAAAGGTTGACAGAGTCAGATGACAAGGGATTTTGCGAGGGTGGCAATTTGGGATTGCTGGATGGTTTCCAGGATTTTGTGGAAAAATGTGTACAATACCAGCTCAATTTGGGAGCCAGAATGAATTTTTAGGAACTCTTGTTGCCAAGATGGTGCAAGGTACATAATCATGCCCATTCATAATTTGAATTTTGTTTGTGTCAAACAACAATTGAGCATATCAAAAGATGAATCACTCCACAAGAGGAGGTTCGGTCGACACCGCCAGAACAAACACATTTAGTCCTTGCACCTCCTCAAAGGGTTGTTGAAATGAGGCCCCCATCAAAATCATAAATCAGGCCTACCAATTCTAAGGTCGAGAATTATCTGGGGTTCTAGATGCTATGCTTTGATGGATCCAAATCCAAGCATGGGGTTGGATCCGGCTTTGAAATAATTAATCCCAGAGGTAAGTCATTCTTTTCTGCTCATAGGCTTCAATTTTATTACACTAATAATGTAGCAGAATATGAGGCGTTGGTCTTGGGACTCCTTGTGGCATTAAGGAAAGGTGTCAAAATGTTGCAAGTATTCAGAGATTTAGAATTGGTCATAAAACAAGTAAAAAAAGATTTATTTTGTTATGACCAGAGACTCACCAATTACATACATAGGGTATGGGACCTATTGGAAGGTCTCAATGCATGTAATATATAGTTGATCCCTCATGCTCAAAATTATATCGCCAATGCCCTAGCACTTTGTAGCCATTATCATTGTCAAGCCTTAAATGGTTCATGGTTGATCTCACCTGGATATTCCAGTTATACCAGAAAATGTAGCCAATTTTTAGGCATTTAATGATGAAAAACACATCCTAGATTTCATTATCATTTATGATGTGTTCACTACCCAAATAATTGATGAGGCTAACCCTAAGGACGCCGAACTTGATATAGAAGGGGTCAAAAATCCCAAGACCAACACTATCCCAAGAGGGATTGTCCAACTTGAATGCATATTTGATCTAGATTAGATCAGAGATCAAGATCAGTAGGCCAAGAAAGATGCCATCGGTGGCCAGTGTGACACATACAACCTCAAAACAATTGACGAAGCGGAGAATATATTAATCGGCAAGGTGTGCACACCCAAAGAAAGAAAGGGTATAGTGGATGCTTTGAGAAAGTACCACGATGTCATTGTTTGGAGCTATGAGGATTTGAAAACATACGACACCTCAATAATCATGCACACCATTCCCCTTAGACCAGATGCAAGGCAATTTTGACAGTGACAATGCCCTCTCAATGCTTTACTAGAGCCAATCATATACAAGGAGGTGCAAAAGTTGCTATCTTCCAGGATTATCTCTCCAATTTGGCACTCTACATGGGTTGCCAATTTGGTTCTAGTTAGGAAAAAAAGAAAAAAATCAGATTGTGTGTAGATTTCTGCAACCTAAATAGAGTTTCAGATAAGGACAACTATATCGTGCCATCATTGGATGTGGTACGTTATATAGTGAATGGTTCTCAGATGATGTCCTTCTTGGATGGGTATTTAGGGTACAACCAAGTCATGGTGCAATATGAAGATCGACATAAAATGGCATTTACCACCAAGTGGAACACCTTTTCTTACATATGAATGCCTTTCGGGCTCATCAACGTCAACACTACCTTTCAATGCATGATGGGTATTGCATTCAAGGATCTGATCAGAAAGTGCATAATCATATATATAGATTATTTAATGATATTCTCAAAAAAAAGAGGTGATCATGTTGTCAACTTATGTAGAGTTTTTCAAAGGTACCATGAGTTTGGGGTTTCCCTCAATCCGAAGAAATGAATCTTCGGGGTGACTGAGGGAAAGCTATTGGGGCATGTCTTATTAGAAAAGGGGATCTCCATTGATCCTGAGCATATTTAGGCCATCATGAAGATTCAACTGTCGGACAACAAGAAGGAATTAATTTTTTTTTAGAAAGATCAACTTTGTCTGTAGATTCATGATGGGCTTTGCTGAAATCATCAAACCGATCAATGTTATGTTAAAGCAAGATGCCAAGATCAAGTGGACTCTTGAGGAAAAGAAAGTCTTTGGAGAAATTAAAAAATCCATTGTTGAGGCATAAGTTTTAGTAGTCCAAACTATCTAAAGCCTTTCTACATCTATTCATTCACTTCAGATCATTCGTGTGCCAGCATCCTGACTCAGAAGGATGATGAGGGGAATGAGCATCCAATCGACTTCATGAGTACCCCTTTGAAAGATGTTGAGCTGCATTACCACAATGTAGAAAAACAAGCCTATGTTGTTGTTAGAGGATTAAATAAGTTTAGGCATTATATCTTGTGCAACAAAGTGTTTCCAATAGTTCTTAACCCAACCATGAAGACATTGCTTATGTAGAATGAGCTGGGTGAATGAATGGAAAAATGGATTGCATTGCTACAGGAATACGATATGGAAATCCATCCAATGAGATTGGTGAGAGGGAAGGCACTTACCAGAATGATGGTAGAGGAAATTATTCAGGTTGGACCCGAACTCATAGTGCATCAATACCAGCTGGAGGATGTATCTCCAGGAGAATGGTACGATTACATAGTGTATTATCTGTTGAATCGCAAATGTCTGCCCCACTTATAGGGGGTCCAAAAGAATGCACTAATATTGAAGAGAAGAAGTTATATGTTGCAAGGGGCCATATTTTATAAGAGGAATCATGAAGGTATATATCTGAGATGCCTTGGTAAGGAAGAAGCAGATCATGTCTTGAAAGAGTTTCATGAAAAATTTGGCACAGACCATGGTTCTGCCTTGTCTACAGTGCATCAAATACTGAGAGTAGGGTATTATTATCCTATAGTCTTCAAGAATTCCTATAGTCATGTCCACACCTTCCATGTATGCCAAATAGCAACAAATGGAGAAAGGAATGTAGTTGTCCCATTGCAACCACTCCTAGAGGTAAGACCATTTGCACAATGGGGTCTCGACTTCATTTCTCTAGTAAGCCCTCCATCATTTGCAAGACACAACTTCATTATAGCCGCTTCTCATCATTGCACTAGATGGATAGAAGCAATTGCATGTAGGCAATGCACAATGGAGGTAGTAACTAATTTTTTGGAAAGTTTTATTTTAAACCATTTTGGTTTTCCTTATGTGCTAGTATGTGATAATGATCCCGCATTTGCATCATTAAAATTCATTGGTTGGGCCTTTAATAATGGCATCACCCTTAAATTTTCCTCCAACTATTATCCCCAAGGCAATGGTCTTGTCGAATCCACCAACAAGAACCTGATTACTATGATAAAAAAATTGTTTGATAGGAATCCTAAGGACTAGCACACCCAGCTCCATTTCTCCCTTTGGGAAGATTGTAATCACCATAAGGCTACCCTCAGATATTCCCCTTACCACCTCATTTATGGATTAGAGCCTATTTTCCCAATACACTTGAAAATCCCTACCCTCCAATTCATCAATGATTTTTATGAAGGAGGGGATCACAGAGAAGTTCGCTTAGTTGATTTGTTACATTTAGAAGAGGTACGAGATTGTGCAATATAAAACTTTGCCAAACATCAAGGCATAGTCAAATGATGGTTCAACCATCAAGCCAAAATCAAGGCCTTCCAAAATTTTGATCTAGTCCTATATTGGGACAAGGCCCACGAAAGAAAAGGGGGACATAAAAAATTCAGCAAGCTTTGGCTTGGCCCCTTTCAGATTGTCAAAATTCTTAGAGATAATTCCTTTCGCTTAAAGACCTTAACTGGTGAGGACGTCCCATTTGTGGTGAATGGGAAGCATCTTAAGCATTAGTTCCAAGCCTGAGCTCTACTAGAGTTGTTCATGTAAATACTTGTATATAGGTCAAGGTAGGTTTCCTTGCTTAGCTTTCCTATTTTGTTTTGTTTGCTTCCTAATAGTTTTGTTTTGAACTTGATGAGGTTCTCCCCTTATTTCTTCTATGGTGGTCATGCTTGACTTGATGAATGATTCACTCTACATCCCACTCTTTTTTTGTTCTCTAGAAAAGCCTTCATTACCCATTGTCGATCTCTAAAAGGCCCTAAGCATTGGTTTCTCTTTTGAACTTTGGACTAATCCAAAATTCTATCCTTGTTTGAATCTCCTATGCTTGTCATGGATCATGCACAAAATGCACCTTAAAGGTTTTCAAAGAATTTTGTGGTGATTGTTGGGAGGGCTAGACAAGCGAAAAATCTTAAGTCTGCTCTATTGACCACTGTGATTCCCAAACCCATAGTGAGTTTGAATGCTTGCATGGTTGAGAAAAAGAAAAGAAAAACACTACAGATAAATATCAGAGAAGAAAAGAAAACACAAAATCATGCAACCATATGGGTGTATGAATATCTCTATCAGGGCTATGGACGCCTGGCTAGCAGTAGAGCTATGTTCATGGGGTTGCAAAAACAACTTCGTGGGGGCTATAGATGCTTGAATGGCAGTAGAGTAATGTCCAGATTACTTTTGGGGTTCGGTGAATTGTGTATCTTGTCTCTCTCAATCAGTATTTGTCCACATGGTATTGGGGGAAAGGAAATGAACTCACCATGCACACACATCCATGATGACGTTGTGGTATGATTCAACCTTGGTTCTCCTCCTAAAATTGTTCTTAGTTCAACCTTGGAAATTGGCTTCTGGTCTGTGAAACCAGAGATTTTGGGTTTGGAATGAATATTTATCTTTAGAATGACAAGATTGTACTCCCCAGTGAGGTTGCCATTTGTTGTTCCTATAGAACACAGGACCCATTCAGAATGGGGAACCTCTTTCTTTTTCCCTGCTGGGTTGTTTTGTTACTGCCTCATTTTTCTTGCCCTTGTTTTGGTGTCCTTGATGGTCAACATGCCTCTCAAGTCTCTTCTTAGGTCAACCATGTGTTGCCCCTCAAATTTTGTTGAGTCCTAAAGCTTCCATGACATTTCACTCTTTGTTGGTGTCTGTGGGACCTCCTAGGCCCGAACCATTAGAATTCCCCTCCTGGATTTCCTTGTCTATTTTTCCTTTTCTGATAGGTTTCGGTATACATCTTTCCAACTTTCGGGTCTCAGCTTCCTGTTTTCCATCCGGTGACATCCACAAAATCTGACACTTTGTCATGCCCTTCGAGCTTAACTCTTTTGGTTTCCCTGTTCGGGTTTCCATCGTGTTTTAGTTGTTCTAAACGGTCATTAGCAACATCCTTCCGGTCTTCGAACCTCGACACCTACTTCACCATTGGATTCTCACTCGATAAGTTTTTGGATGGTCGTGACTCAACATCATTCAAGACATCGGGCTCTGGTTTTCCCACCTCCGTCCTTAATTTGAATCCACCAACCTCACCAACCACCATACCTACATTTATTGGGGACATTAATTGCGATTAGGGGTATAAATATTGGGTCTAACATGTCATTTTCACATGTCAGGAACAACGAAAAAAGTGCAGTTCCTTTGCTTCCTTCACACTCGAGCTATCCCTTTGTTGTTCTTTGAGGATTCAACAACACTATTCATCAGATCTTTGAGGTATGCTTGCCATCCAACACCCTACTTCGTATTTTTGGGATTTCATGGTTAAACAATGGACAATAAGGGATAGTTTAATATGAACTTGATAGAGGGGCCACCATGCCACAAAACCCATGTATTCTATTTTTGAAACATCCCTTAGAAAATTCAAAAATCGAATTTGGAGCCTTGTTGTCTCGTCGTTGTTCTTCGAGGTAGGCGTTTGTGCCCTTCAGGCCTACGACTACCCAATGTTGTCACCATTTAACATGCAAATTTGATGAACTTACCTTGGTGGCAAAGCTCCTCGCACATTCTAGACTCAGGAACTCCGCCTCCGGATGGCCATTCCTTTTCGGTTGTTTAATATAGCATTTCCCTCATGTCTCTCTGGACCTCGGACCCTGGATGGCAGATTGACGTGATACTTGTGATAAAAGTGATGCCTTCAAGCACCCATCGGGTCTGGGTCTATGAAATTCCCTCCCCGGACCACAACTTCCAGTTCATCAATTTAAACGGCTATCAAGGGACTACCCTCTAGCACCTGGACCCCGAACTCGTGAATGCCATCCTAACAAACAAGTTGAAAAATCAAGAAAATCCCTAAGTTCCTAGTGGTCCTCAGGTCCCGACCTCTAGACTTTCATTTGTGGGTCGTCGTTGTTGTTCCACCATTTTATACAACCATCTAGTGACTACCTCCCGACTTCTAAGTTTCGAATGCTTCCCCGTCGAAACAATTTTAATGAAAATCTTGAAGTCCTTTCTTCCATCAGACCCCACCCACTGGAGTTCCACCATCAAACTTTTGCCATCGGGCTTCCATCCTATCTTGATCATCCTGAACAACAACCTTAGACCGTCTTTCCGACTTTGGGCCCCGAAATCCCGATCTCTACCAAGTTTTGACAAGAAAAGTGTGTGGTGAAACTTCTCCCTGGATCCAATCCACAAGGATGCAGGCTCCAAAATTTTGTCCCTACTTCACCACTTCATGCAGCTATCACACAATGACCTCCCAATATCCATGGCTTGAGCTCTTGAACAACCAAAAAATTGCAAAGGTTTTCCCACAGCCTTCCACCTCCCAGGTTCTAAACTCCGGAACTCCACCTCTAGGATGCCATTTTCTCAAAGCTATCCCAAATAGCTAACAATTGACAACATTCCCTTAGTTTAATCCCAAATGCCTTAATAGTGACCTAAACGACCTCCAATCTGAAAAAGAACGATGACCCACATGCTAAAATATGATCACCTTCCTCATGGACCCTTCATTATCAAAATCCAAGATAAGGAGAAATCATTTGGATCTTCCCACTCCGTTCGCCCTTTAGAATAACATTCTAACAAAGGAATTCCAACCTCTGGGGCCTGGGTCATTCAATTTCCCTCTAGTGAACCTTCAATTGCAAATTCAACTAAGTGTTGGACATTTCAATGATAGATTATTTAGTCTAACCATGTTTTGTAGGGATTTAGCTAACTATTTATGTCATCATGCTAGATTGTACTTAACCCCACCTCTATGTGTAGGATATATGGAATAAGGTGCAAAAGCCTCGAGGGAAGCCAAAGATAAGGACAAAGGTAATGATGGATGCCTCTGGATCCAGAGCAATAAAAATAGTTGTGCGAGTGGTGGGAGAACAAGGAATAAGTTACAAAATATCCACCATCAACTTGGGAGTTGCCACCAGGGAGCATAAGGTTGATCATCTCCAAGAATCAATCGCCATAGTGTTGCATCTTATTCAACAAGACAGTTTCCAGAGAGGAGCTTAAGTCACAGGTGGCTGATTGAACAACCTATATACAAAAGTGGTCATCCATAGAGGAACAACCAACCACATCCTCAGCCCCACCACAGTTGTTGTCAAAAGAGAAGATTGACAAGCTAGAGAAGAGAAAGAACTTGGATGAGACCACATAAAATTAGTTATAATAGGTCTTGGATGTTGGGAACACGGGTATCAATTGTGATGTTCAGACATCAAACAAGTTCTTAGAGGTGCAAACATCTCTTGAAGGTACGAAGAAAATCTGCATTGAGTTCCCAAAGAAATATGGGGCTGCTTACCGAAAAATTGAGGCTATCCTCAAGCTGCCAAGTGAAATTTGGGAAAAGGAATTTTCCTTCAAAGATGAGGATCATTGGCTGATGGGTGTGTGGAAACAAGACTTCGATCATTGGAAGGAAAGGCTGGAACAAGTACTTGAAAGGGTAAATCTAGATGTTGAGTGGGCCAAAGAAGCTAGAGAATATTTCTTTCGATATCTAAAGCTAATGATAGGATATGAAACGCCCATTTTCCAGATCGATCCATAAAATATAAAGACACTTCCAAAAGAGGATGGAAGATGGGATGTTGATGGAAATTAATATATATTTCATGAGCTTTTCCGACTGAGCTTTCATCCAATCTGAGCTATTCAAAGATCACATTGGCAAGTATGAGAAGGAATAGGAGGAGCTTGTTAATAATTCCAAAGAGTGGATCTACCAAGTGCTGAGATCTAACATCATAGAGGTCGATTAGCTCAAACTGATGATCTTGAAATTCATGGAGTATGCAGCATCGAAGAAGAAATAAGGAAACCCTATTATTGATGAAGAATTTCTAAAGGAATAGCTACAATAAAGAGCAATCAACAAGAGGACAAAATGCTACAGTGTTGCCACTAAATAACAAAATAGGGATGTGGACAAAATGTATTTTAAAGTGTAATATATTGGGGGGTAGGTAGAACCCTAGTTTATAGTGAATCATGGCCACACAAATGTTAATCAATATTGGCCACATGTTCTACTTTTGGGACACTATAAATAGGGGGTTTCCTCTCATTTTGAGGAGAGTTGAGTTGTTGTAAAGACATGCTACAAAAATTGCAATAGAAATACATTGACTTTGGTGCATTTCCAGATTTCTTCTCACATTTCATGATTCTTCTCTCATAGTTAGATGATTTAGTTAAATTTACTTTTCTGTTTTAGTTTCCTTTTAGTTGGCTCTAGCAGATTTAGTAATGTCGTTTCTTGGTTATGAATTCTTTATGGTGTGTATATGCCCTCCTTGTCCATAATTTTGGCTATTTGTTGCTAGTGGATGGTTGTGCAAATTTAGTCTAGACCTAGATTTGAAGCTGCTTTTAAATCTTTATCTTTGTTCATGCATATGTATGGTGAATGAATAATAAAATATTTGCAGTCCTTGGAAGATAGCACAAATTTCATGAGATTGTGAGATTTCTAGTTAAATGGAGTTTTGTTTTAAGGAAGTTGTCCACAGTAGAGACCTCCATGATCATTGTTCATTGGTAGTTGCAGGTTCGGTAGCTCTCTCTCTTCCCTTTCCTTTTTCCCATTTTTAAAGAAGTGACCTATGCTAAGGTTTGTTGCACATTGTAAAGTCAAATCTTAAAATAGAAATGGAGTTCAAGATTGTTGTTTGAGCCTGTAGAAAATGTATATTAACTTCCTCACCTCAAAAACTTTGTTTGCGGATCTGATTCCCCTTCCAGCTAAACTCACGTAAGTCTACCCTGTGATTACTGGAAAAATCACATCAAACATCAATTGAGATATTCCATGCATTTCATGACCTAACACCCAAGAGACCTTGGGGTGATTTTCAACAACTTGTTGGATATTTTGTTTCAAGAGAGGTAATGCACTTAATCATTTCCTATGTTGAGAAAGTGCATAAAAAACACATCAACAATAAACACTAAAACCTAACCATAGACTTAGGAAAAATATTTTGAAGGACATCGACTACGTAGAAATAATGACAATCGTTTTAAATTAATTATTGGAACCGACCAACAATACTAGGACCAAGGGACCAGTAAAAGGACAAATCTAATGGCTCAAATTATAACTTAGACAATCAGGAACCTGCACCAGAAGGTCAACAACAAAATAGAACAAGCTAGGACCCCTAGACTTTAAGATTGATTTGGAAAGGTTTTAGCAACACAAACCCTAAGCATTGGTGAGGAACATAACTTTAAGCAAAAACACAAGGTTCAAAGCCAAATATTTCAAGATTTTAAATGGAACCATGGAAATATTTAGGGGGTTCCATTAGTAGCTCCTATCGGGGACGTCTATTTCTTAGGAATGGAGCAAGAATTCAGAATCTCGGGTTGAAGCGGACCTGGAACAAAGAACAAAACCAGGAATTATCTAAACAAGGCAAGAAGATGAAACCAAAACAATGAAAATATGTGCAAAATTTACAAAACCTTAAATAAGAGATCCAATCTCCATCTTCATTGAAGCCTTGTCTGAAATGCAATATTTCACTCTGCATTCTACAATTTTACCATGCTTCAACTTTAGATTGGTGGCCCTAGGCCCCCAAACATAATACTAACACTTTCCCCTATCAAAAAACTTATTTTCCACTGTTTTTATCATTTTAGGGCTGAGAAAACTCATAAATTATCCACTTGTTGATCACACTGAAAAAACTAAAATCAACCATTATGCACATAGGTCTGAATTTATTATCATAATTATCACTCATACCCAATTGAGAACTATATTTGATCACTGAATGGAACTTATGATCAGTGTGGCATTCTATCTGACTCAATGTATAACCATATTCTACCAAATACCTATCTAACTAGATAGGAAAAGTAAACCATTCATATTCCATCTAATCACCATCATCATATGAGATGACATTAAACTCATCTTTCTCCTTAAATTTAAACCCCTTATACATATTCCTTTTAGAAGTCCCATCCAAGGGCACATACCCTAACCCTTTGAAGTGATATTTCAATTTCATTTCTAGTATTCCTAGGTCATGATCATCTGACTTCTATTCCATACCAAGCACATTTTCATTTTGTATGATGAACAAGAAATGTTCCTATACAAGATTCTATTCAAATTGGTGTTCATGTTCATTAGAGAAGTATGATGGCACTCTCAAATTTTGCAAATTTGAGATGCCTATTTCAAAAAATTTGCTTCTAAACTTTTAGAAGTGCACCTAAAGAATCAGTCCTGACTGACCCACTTTGGAGGCTTATAATTTGAAGCCTATTGATTTTCATGAAAAACCCATTTGCAGACATACTCAATAGACATATGTGAGAAGGCATGTCACATTTTAGCTTCCCATGATAAGTTTTGACAAGGTTTCGAAAAGTGAAGCTGGAGGGTTTTTGCAATGTTCTGCTATTTGCAGATTGTCAATTTGCGGAACAACTTCCTGTTTGAGCTTGGTTTTTGTAACCAGTTCACTGTCATGTCAGAATGAATGTTGTTCCATATTCCCCATATCAAAATGATCTCGGATGTCAATTTTCAGAGCCTCATGATCTGATTTTCTATTTTTAGAAGATCGAAACCAAATGTAGTTTGTTCTATTTTGTAGCTGCATTCCTGACAGTATTTTTGAGAGGCCAACTTTGACCGTCAATAACTTTTGATCAGTGATGTTTCAAGAAAATTCCTTTTGAACACGTGCTCGGGGTATCTTAGTGTTTCACTGTGTCTGATGGCAACTTGCCCGGGGTTGATTTTCTATTATTGGAAATGAGCAGTTGAGTCAGCTTGTGTTGGTTCAGAACTGCTGTTGTTTCAGAAAAGTTCAACTGAGCGAATTAGCGGATTAATATCTTTCACCTCGTAACTGATTTCTCTTAGCCGTATTTTGCGCTGTAATTTTGGATCAAACGACTATATTCTTGCAATTTTTTATGGTTTCATGAGGTCGTTTGACCAATTTCCTAGATTGATTCTTGAGGCAACTTGACCTATTTTGACCATTCTACAAAAGTGCTAGAAAGCAGATTTTAATGGCGACCCAGTTCATGTTTTCACTTCACGTGCATAAAAACCGTAGTGTCAAGTCATTTGAGGATGAAACTTGTTTGAATTTTTTTTTTTAGCTGGACCCACATGGGGTCCGACATGCTTTGCTTGGTCGTGAACCTATAATGGTTCCTATGTTGCAATCCCATCAAGAGAATTGATTTGTAATGGGTAAAAAGCACATGGATTTCAATGACAATATTGTGAATATGATTGGCTTTTTTTAGTTTGACCAAAGTTCATGATAAGGCACACTGGCCTTTGTAGCAGTTGGTATGGTGGAAGACTTATGGATCTTTTTAAAGGGGTCTTGAATCCTTGCAAAGCTTGACATGATGATAGTATAATTACTTTGGTGAAGTAACATACCCTTACATCAATAAGGGTTGAAATATAGAGAACTATTATGTTTTATTTACAAGAATTTTTTGTAGGATCTGATGGAAGCAAGAATTTGATTACATGCATTAAATATATGATAGGAAGAGGAAATTGCTTTGCAGATTCAAAGCTTTACAAAAAAAATATATGTGCTTATCTATCAAAGCATCCAAGGTAGGGTGAGCTTTATTGTGCAAATCGGAGAGCATGCATCCATGCACCATCTAACAGGGATAAAGATGATCACTATGTTAGTTTATTTTCAATTCACATGGTGGTGAAGATACACATATATGAGAAAGATCTTCTCCAGGCCAATGTAGATGACATAACACATGAGCATCAGCAAGGAATATCATTCCTTATTATCATGCATGACCATCAGAACAGAGACTGGCCCGCACCAGAGCAGGAGAAGACCAGAGGTGGTTGGAGCTTGCACCAGTAATGAAGAGAGCAACAAGGATCCCGCACCATGTATGGAGGAAGCCTATGCGGTAAGGTAAGGAATGGCCAGCTAGTGGAGCCCGTGCGAGTACAAAGGAAGCCACCAGGGAACAGGGAGACCCGCATCAATGTCTGGAGGAGGCCCACGCAGAGAGCAGAAGACCAGATGGGATGCACGGCCAACAAGGGAATATAAGTAGACACCCCCGCACACCAGGCTAATCATGGGAAGCACAGGGCATGCAGATCCTGCCAAGCATGAAGCTCAATGGAGCAATGTGGATGCCAGGTATGGAGGGGTCGAGCTAGATGAAGAGGAAGTGGAGGAAGTTTCCGCCATGACCAATGCTCGAGCAAACATGAGCAACACAAAATGAAAAAAGATTCGGGAATTTTCAGCCTAGCCTTGTGAGCCTCGCAAGAGGAATGCTGATGCAAGCAAAACTCTTGCGAGGTGTGCGAGAACATGAGAGGAGCCCATTTTTATTAAATTTCAAAAAAATTAATAAGGGTTGCATAGACATGGTGGGTCCGGGAGAAAATTCAAAGCATAGGCAAGAGGGTAAAAATATCGATGCCAAAATTATAAAATGTTTCCCAAAAATGTGTGCAGTGAATAATATTGTTTAAAGTGGTTAAAATTTTAAATGTTTGTTCAATAGTGCAAACAGGTGAAATCAAATGGCTTGCTATATGTTAAAATGAAAGTAATAAAAGGGGGGTAAATGCTATTTTACCCATGTGAGTTATTATTTCTCATTTTAAGTGAATGGAGAGGAAAATGAGGCACGGATAAATTGTTTATTTGCCAGTCATATTTTATTGTAAAATGCAAGATGGGGATAAATTTATAAAGTGAGTAAGTATTCACTTTGCAAAATATTTTATTTGCTGGGAGAGTTGTGAGACTTTGTATAAAGTGAATTTTATTCATTTTATTGGAAAGTATGTGCTGGGAATTAAAACTGTAGCAAAGAAAGTAAAACATAAATAAATAAAATGTAGATGTGCATGGGAATGGAGTTTTCTTTCAGCTGCAAGTAATGAGTGGGAATGAACACTTGGGCATTTTTCTGTTGAAGAACAAATTGAGCACATGCTGTTTTGAAAACAGATTGAAGTTTGTTACAAGGAAATGGAGAGGATATTTTGTAGATCACTGTTCAACGGTGGAGGTGTTTCCAAGTGGCAATTTCAGATCAATTTTAGGGCTGCTTCCATTCTCCTATTTCTTCTCTTCTCCTCTCATTATACAATGTTCCAATTTCTAAAAGCTCTGCAAGTCAGGCAAAAGCTATGCGTAGATTGTACAACTAGGGGGAAATATGACTATTAGTCATTCTAATTTGAAAGTGCATGTTCTGAATTGTTCTATTATGTCTATTTTAGATGATAATTGTCTCCATGGCTAAATTGTAATGTTGTTTTAGATTCAATAATAAGATTGTTTGAATTTGTTCATGCACATTTGCTGCATTTGAGTTACATATGTTGTTGCCTTTTGTTCTATGAATGGTGTAATTGCTTTAATAAATCACAAGCTATGTTTATTATTGCCTATTGTTCAGGGATAGTGTAATTGCTTTGACAAATGTGACAGGAGTGTTATGTTTCAGGTGGATTCATAAGAAGAATTATCAAAGAAAGCTTCAGTGGTCTGATTGTCATAATGTGACAACATTTGCAAGACCTTTAGAGCATGTTCAACACTGAAAGAGGAATGCTATTTATATGACTCCATAGCTCATTTTTATGGCACTGGTCCATTATCATGTTTCTGTTGTTTTTAGTTTGGTCCCAACTCTCTAAATCAAAAACCATTTCAAATCTATTTTGTTGAGTTGTGTTTGTCATGTTCTCCATGCTGATTGATGAAATTCATTCAATATCTTGCCAATGTTGAGTGATATTTTAGGTTTCTCGGCATATTTCTATGAGAGCATCATCTGTTAAGCAGTATCTTGTTACTTGTGTGTCTAAATTGTTTGGTATTGCCGAAGGGTTACCCCCCTAGGTCTTACAGAGCCTGAAGTGTAGGGGAGATGTGTATCCATTCCATTTCCTATCAATTGGCCACTAGTCTTTGTTGTTCTTCAATATAGAGGTTGGCTACCTCTTAGGGAACTCCAAATCCTAGTTGGGTTGCATTTTTAAACACCAACACAGTATAAACTAGTCATGCTACTAAATGCTTCACATCCATGGGAAACTAAGTTATAAAATCTCATAGAGTTTTAATCTTTATTGGGATTGTAAATGTCCCCATAAATACCATTATCCCAACCATCTTGTATGCATCAAACAATATCTCCATCTTAGGCTCATTAATATGGTTTAGTCTACTCTTTGTATCAACAACCATCTCAAAGCAGGATGCCTCATAAGATGGGATACATAATTCAGGGATGATAAGTTCAATAACAAGGTGCTCAACTCCTTCCTCAATTGATGGATTCACTAGATTTGGTATGAAAATATTGTTACCATATGAATGTTTTCTATTAGGAACCATGCATGTTTCTCCACCTATGTAATTTTTGATACAATCCTTGTCAAATACAACCCTATCTAGCTCTTTCATGACACTTACATGTTCGACCTTTTTTTTATATGGATAGTCATAGATAATAGAGGCTTGATATTGTTGGTTAGTAACATAAATCTCATTATTCTTAGCATTAAACTTAGGCTCAAGACATTTAATACATATAGTCTTGTCTTGAAATTCATCATCAACCATACTACTAGAACTTCCCAGATCTGATACAACTGAATTACATACCTTCAATTCCTTACAACTATTTTTCTCATTCATTGGTAAATACACAACCTCATGAGTATTGATGCTGTTGTACCTTTCGAGTTCAAAAAATTCCTTTAGATCATCTCACCAATAGATTCGCATTCCTTATAAGAATAATCAGAGCTCTCATTTTTATTACCTAGATTATCAGTTTCTAAAAGTGAACCAACAATATTTGCAAATCTACCAATTTATTCATCTACACCACTAGACAAGTGCTCATCTTTCAAAAAATCATTATCTATTAATTGGATAGATCTTTGATACTTATTAATAGGGTGACTACCACTATCTTTCTCAGATTCCAAATTTTGTATCTAATCATACTTTGTAATGCCCCACCACGTAACCCTAGACGATGACACAATTACAACAGAAGCATAACCATTTTTATTTTGAAAGTGAAATTAATAATTAGTAAAGTGAGCTACATTTAACACATACATCCTCTAAGGTAGGCGACAATGCTAACATTTGAAACCCATAACATACAAAAGTAAAATAATCATAGCATATAAATTATACTCATGAAATAAAGAACATAGGTCCAATAACATTAAACTCATGTCATAAGATTACAAAGTAGATAATAAAACAATTCGTAGATTGTGTTCATTCTATATAGCAATTACAAGGCTCATTTCCAAAATTAGGTAGATCATACAAAAAAAATTACAATGATACAAGGATTCTCCTCGAATAGAAATGAAGATTAGTACAAATACGTTAGCATCCAACTGATCCAATAGAACACAAGAGATGGTACAAAGCAACTGGAACATGTGAGATCTCTAATCTAGAAGATCTTGCCATCAAAAACATGAAGTGGAAACCCAATGGTGTAAGGTGTACATTCCACCTAACCATGTGTTACCCAAAGGCCCACCCCCCGTGCTAGGAGATAGTAAAAGGGCTTCCTAGGTATAACCAACAACCTCAAAACACAAGTAATCACAAGACTAAACTAGACAAGTACAATACATAAAATGAAGGTTACATTACTTCTAGAGTAAAAGAATCAAGTACATCAGCTAAACAATATAAAATGTTGTCATAGGAGGAGTGTCATCACAAATTTGCATGGGTTATCCTGGGAGATCTTCCTAGACCCCAACCCCCATTTTGGGTTATCTTGGTAGCCACTCACAATCCCCAGCCACACATGCAAACTGATGCAAAGTCAAATATATTTCAAAGGGACAAGATAATGACCTTTCCATTCCAGGCCTTCTCATCTCATCTCAAGTCTAAATAGTCCCTTGAGCCAATGAGTGAGGCACACTTAACAAATTATGTGTTTTAAGGCTACCCTTTCCCCTAATATTTTTATTTAATATCCACTGAATTATCTAACTCTCTCATGAGTTATCCTGGCAGCACTTTGTGCATCGTCCCCCATTGAGAGCCACTCCCCTTCTGTCAACACAAGGATCTAATCCATAAACCAAGGGTAGACAAAGTGAAAAAATTGAATATTAAATCCCAACCATAATGCAAGAGGTAACACATCTCGTTCGTAGTAACTGGGTGTTTAAAATGGATCACAACTAGGTGCACTACCCAAGGACAAAAAAGGGCTTAACAAAATATCACAACAACCCCCACATAATATTAAAACATCTAGAAGGCTTAAACATTCACAACTAGAAAATTTCCTAGCTTATGTGGACAAAGGACATCATAATTAAATAAACAATTCAGGCAAGTAATAAAACTATCATTATAATTTCCTTAATATAATTTCCATTCCAAGAAAAACAATAATGCATTGCTCAAATAATCTATCTTAATACAATTTAATTTATAGTCAATAAATAAATTAAATCTAATTATTTAAATCAATTTCCCAATTTACATCTATATAAAAAAACAATTTCCCCCTTTTTTTAAGTCATTTCATTTTAAAAGCATCTAATTCTTGCATTTACATGCACCTATTATAAAATTCATTTAAATATATATATTTGAATATATATATAATTATATATGTATTTATATATAATTATATACATAAATACATATTATATTTTATATATTTTAAACCAAATAATAATATCAAATTAGAAAGGCAGATGAAATATTTGGGCTACCATTAATGCCTGAGGTTGTTTACTCATAGTTGAATTCCCTATGGGATGGTTGTGGGGGAAACCCCAACGCCCACAAAAGTTTAAAACTATAAAAAAAATTCTTTAAAATTTTTAACCCTGCGATTTTACATATTCAAAATCATTGTTCTATTGGATATTGTGATTATGTTGCTGATATGTGGCTCTCATTTATGTCAACACTATTAGCATTGATGATTCTGAAGGTTGTATAAGTCGAGGATAGCAATAAAATTATAATAAATATATTGCAATCAGTCTGTGAAGCTGAGAAGGTCAGAGTGATGGAAAGTTTTGTTTGTTGATAATCAAAAGGCATGCGTTAAAGGGTTTTTTTTTTATCCAGTTATGTGTTCCTACAATTATTCAGTTACTGTAGTAGGTGTTTCTGGAAGATTTTATTACAATTATGATGAATTGAGTTGTTGCGTACATTCCTGAGATGTTCAATGATGTTTCTAGATCATTCTCTATTAGTGTGGTACGCCCATGTTGTTTGGTGTGTTCATGATCAAATATTTTCCTTTGTGTGTTGAAGGTTTTTATGTTCTTGGTCAACATGATGGTGGTAGTGTGTTGCAGATCCTTATGGATTAATCTTTTATTGTTTGGCATGTTCAAGGATGTTGATTTAGGTCCTCACTATGTTGTGACTGACTTAGGTTGGTGTGCATTGAGATGTTTTCATGAAATTGGTTCGACAGTTGTAATTTATTCTTTATTTGTGGTCAACAGAGTTGTTGATGTAGATTCATGTAGTGGATATATAAGAATGATTGTTTCTTCATTTTGGAGGGTTTGAATGAGATTATGCTCAATGAATGTATGTGAAATGTGAAAGTAAAGATCAAATAATTTTATTTTAGAGTAGAGTGTGAAGAAGATTGAGTGAAGTGTGAAGAAGTGTTTTTATCCCTAACTGGAACTATCATCAAGATTTTGTAGAAGCTAATTCTTCAGTTCAACTTCATCATATGGATTTAATCTGATTATTTTATGTAAGGCATTGAGCCTTGCCTTTGAGTAATGATCTCTAGGGAGTGTGCATGGATGCATGTGCATTCCCTATTCATTTATTTCATTTTACTTATAATAGGGTATACTCTTATGGACTAGCATCCACCATAATTTTTCCCCTAATAGGGTTTCCACGTATAAAATCTTGGTGTTCATGTGTCTCTGATGTGTTGTTGATTTATTATTTCACTAGTAGTTATCAAATCTGAGATTAAAGGTTCATTAAGGTTGAATAAGTTTAAATTTTGCAACAACTTATTCACCCCCCCTCTCAGTTGTCTATCCTTGTTTTCCTAACAATTTGTATCATAGCTAGTTCCTCTAAAGAATTTTAATAGCTTGAGGTGATCTGAGATGGAATCATACAAGAATGATAGTCCTAGATTCGATGGTAAAAACTACTTTATGTGGAAATTTATAATGGAGTTTCATTTGAAGTGCATTGGTGAGCCTTTCTGGAAGATTACAAAGAATGCATATACTATTCCTCAGAATGGTCCATCTACTGCTGATGAGATACAAGAAGAAGAAACTAATACAAGGGCTATAGAAGCATTGCTAAGTGCTTTGACAGATTCATAGATGACAAATGTAATAAGTCTGAAGACTGCACATGCGATCTAGAAAAAATTGGAAACATTATATGAAGGAGATGTAGTAGTGAAAGTTGCTAAGCTAAAAAGTTTGAAAGGCAAGTGGGAGAACATGAAGATGAGTGAAGATGATTTTTTTTTCTTTCACAGAAAAGGTAAATCAATTAGCGATGGGAATTAGATGTGCTAATGGAATCTTGGAAGAAGATGAGATTGTGGCTAAAATACTTAAATCTGTACCTACTTCTTACAAAACAAAATCTCAAGCTATTGAAGAGCTTAGGATAGTAACAAATGTAACAAGAGACATGTTGATTGGAAAACTTGTTTCCTTTGAGCTAAGTGAATTTGGTGAATCTTCTCCTAAGACAGAGTTTGCATTCAAAGCTACTATATCTAGAAAAATCCAACAGAGATATGATCTGAGAGAGAGCTCCAGGAAGACATTCAAGTATGAAGATGAAATCAAACTGATTGAAGATGAAGAAAGAGAGCTAGAAGAACTAGAAGCACTGATTGTGAAAAGAGAAGCCAGAGGACAAGGTAAGTACAAGGGAAAGTTACCTATAAATTTTTTCGCTTGAAGTAAGATAGGTCATTTTTCATCAAGATGTCCTAAAAGAGTTTCCAAGTATAAACCTGATAAGACTAGATTTTAGAATAACTTTTATTATGCTGAAGGGTGTTACTGATGATGAATCTGATAAAGAAACTGGAAATGAAGATGAATGGGTATTCATTACTATCAAGGAAAATGGTCTCATGTCCACTGAATCAACTAGTAATCAGAATATTGAGAAAGCTCTTGTAGCCAGGATTGATGAGAAGGATGAGTGGGTGATTGACAACATATGCTCACACCATATTACTAGTGAAAAAATAAAATTTCTAAGATTGGAAAAGTATGACGGTGGTATTGTAAGATTTGGAGATAACATTGCTGGCATGATTTGTGGCAGAGGTACTACTTCTCTTGGTAGTAATTGTAATACTAATGATGTTCTTTATGTTGAAGGATTGAAGCATAACTTGTTGAGTGTTGGGAAGATGGTTGACAAAGGTTACAATCTTCAGTTCAAAGATGGTAGGTGCAAGATATTGGGAAGCTCAGGAAATGTGATTGCTTGAGGTACAAAGATAAGAGGTAATATTTTTTACTTAAGTGCTGCTAGTAATAGTTTTTTTATTGCTCAAGTTGATGTAAGTTGGTTATGGCATAAAAGGTTGTGTCATGTGAATTTTGATAACATTGTCAAAATAAGCTCCACATAAGCTGTCAGAGATCTACCTAAGTTAGCGAAGCCTACTAACATTATATGCAAGGAAAGTCAGATGGGAAAGCAAACAAGAATTTATTTTAGGAGCAAACAACATCATTCCAATGGAGTATTGGATTTGGTACATACTGATCTATGTGGTCTATCCAGAATCATAAGTTTATAATGAGAAAGGTACTTTATGTTGCTTATTGATGATTATTATAGAATGCTATGGGTTGCTTTCTTAAGATAAAAAAATGCGACATTAGATAAATTAAAAATATTCAAAGCTTTGGCAAAGAATGAGACAGGTTTGAAGATCAAATGTTTGAGATCAGGTATAGGTGGTGAATTCACTTCTCAAGAAATCAATTCATTTTGTGAAGAGCATGGAATAAAAAGATAGTTATTTTCTCGTTAGACCCCACAAGAGAACAAAGTTGTTGAGAGAAAGAACAAAAAAATCTTAGATGTTGCTAGAACTATGTTGTTGGAAGGTAATGTTCCTCATTTCTATCGGAGAGAATTTGTAAGAAATGTTGTGTACACTATCAACTGAGTGAATGTCAATGGTAATTCTGGTAAGAATCCTTTTGAGCTATGGTCTGGTTATAAGCCTATTGTTAAATATTTTAAAATCTTCGGAAGTAGATGTTATATTTGAAGATATTGGAAATTTTGATGCTAGAAGTGATGAAGGAATATTTTTGGGTTACTCTACTAGGAGAAAAGCTTACCAGTGTTATAATAAAAGATTGAAGAAAATGGTTGAAAGTGAAAATGTTAGGGATGATGAAAACACTATTAGATCATCCAGGTATTGTGGATATGATTCAGATGAGAAACAAGATAATATTGAGAATGTAAAGAATGTAAAGAATGCATAGACATAAAATTAAATTCAAAGTGCTCTGATAGAGAAATAAAATCATGAAGAAGAAGACAGTGGAAATGCAGAAGAAAGAATAGAAGAACCTAAAATACCAAGGTATGTAAAGCGAAGTCATTCTGAAAGTTAGATCATAGGAGACAAGAACAAAGGTGTGCAGACTAGAAGAAGAATTGTAGAATAATATTGTCTAATATCCAAGACTGAGCCTAGAAATGTCAATGAAGCATGTAAACATGATTATTGGATGGAATCCATGAAGGAATAACTGATGCAAATAGAGAAAAATGATACTTGGATTCTTATTCTGAAACCTCAAGAGAAAAATGTGATTGGAACCAAATGGGTCTTTTAGAATAAGCTGAATGAGCAAGGTGAAGTAGTTAGAGACAAAGCAAGACTATTATGTAAAGGATATTCATAGATGGAAGGTATTGATTTTGTAGAAACCTTTGCCCTTGTTGCTAGAATGGAAGCTGTAAGGTTATTTCTTGCTTATGCTACTTTCAAGAATTACAAATTCTATCAAATGGATGTGAAGTGAACATTCCTGAATGGTGAATTAGAAGAAGAATTTTATGTTGAGAAACTAGATGGATTTTAACTTAGTGATGAAAAAGACATGGTTTTTCGATTGAAGAAAGAACTATATGGACTCAAACAAGCCCCTAGAGCATGGTATGCTAGATTGGATAAATACTTGTTGAAATTGGGATTCAATAAAGGTACTGCTGACAAAAATTTGTATTTCAAGATGGATCAGGATAAATAATTGATAATTGAAGTCTTTGTTGATGACATTATTTTTGAAGGTGATGATGACTTATGTATGAAGTTTGCTGATGAAATGAAGATTGAATTTGAAATGTCAATGATAAGAGATCTGAAATTCTTCTTAGGATTGAAAATTACTCAGTTAGATGATGAGATCTTTATTTCTCAATCCAAATATGTAAGAGATTTACTGAGAAAATTTGGCATGGAAGATTCAAATCCAGCTGGTACACCCATGGTAATCAGATGCAAGCTCACATAGAATGATGATTCTCCTAAGGCTAATCAAAAAATATATAGGTCAATGATTGGTGGATTGTTATATTTGACTCAGACTAGACCAAACATTATGAATGTTGTGTGCATGGTTGCTAGATATCAATCTGATCCAAAGGAATCACATGTGACTAGAATAAATAGGATTTTTAGATACTTAAAAGGAACAATTGATTTTGGTCTTTGGTATCCTAAGGATGATTATCTTACTCTGAATTCCTTTATAGATGCAGATTGGGTAGGAGATGTGGATGATAGGAAAATTACAAGTGGTGGTGCATTGTTCCTAGGGAAGAAGTTGGTGTCTTGGCTAAGTAAAAAGAAGAATTCCATTTCTTTATCTACTAGTGTGGCAGAATATATTGTTGCTACAAACAAATTTACTCAAGTGTTGTGGATGAAGAAAATGATAAGAGATATCAGAATTGAGTATAATGAGCCTATTGCCATATTTTGTGACAATTCAAGCACCATAAAAGTTTCTAAGAATCTGGTGCTACAGTTAAAGACAAAACATATATCTATCAAGTATCAATTTTTGAGAGACAAGGTGAGTGATAAAGAGGTCAAATTCAAATATGTGCCCACTAAGGAAAAAATTATAGATATCTTTACTCATTAGTTGCCTAAGGATACTTTTGACATCAATAGGTGCACCTATAGTCAGATCTTATTTTAGATTGATGTTATGGTGGCTGCTACTCAGGGGGAGTAGTTAGATGATTCATATGATATTTGGTTTAGAGCTTGTGTACCTTTTCCGTTGATGTCAAAGGGGGAGAAGTGTAATGCGAAAAACCTTTTATTGTAAGGAGAAGTGTAAGGGGGAGAAGTGTAGAAAAAAGAGGGAGAAGAGTACTGTGTGTAGAACTAGTTGTGTTGATGATATTTTTTACATCATGTGTTGCTGTCAATGAAAAAGGGGGAGATTGTTGGATATTGTGGTTATGCTGCTAATATGTGGTTGCCATTGATGTCAACACTATTAGCATTGATTATTCTAAAGGTTGTATATGTCGAGGATATTGAGAAAATTGTAATAAATATATTGTAGGCAGTCTATGAAGCTAAGGTTAGATTGATGGAAAGTTTTGTACATTGATAATCAGAAGGCACACATTAAAGGTGTAGACACCAAAAATTGGTCTAGGCCTGCAAACACCACTTTCGACATAATTTTCTATTATCCATGGTCATGATTAAATAATGTTTATTATTTAATTAACCTTTCTAATAGATATTTCCTCTATTAATTAAATACCCCTTTTTAATTAACTCATTAATTCATAAATGACCTTTATTCGACTTGATTAATTAAATAAATCATAATTTTTTAATTATGTCGCTAACTAATTAAATCTTCCTTCTTAATTAAATGATTTATTATTTAATTATTCAATTTATCCTTTTCAAAAGTCAAAGTAAATAAATTCTATTTATTTAATTAAATCATTTATTTTTGAAGGTTGAATTAAATTAACATTTAATTTCTTTATTTATTTATTTATGTCACATTCTTATGTCAATTAGTGGACTAATCATTCACTCACCTTCTGACTCCATATCTAATTTTAGTTCTCCACTTATCTTCGGATTCAACATCTGATTATCTCTATGAGAGGACTCTTTATCACAACTAGTCAGTTAACTAGTTCCAACTCATATGCATGATGTGTTTATTAATTAAATATATTTATTTAATTAATTAACTCATGTTTGCATTCAAATGCATTTTTCTTCAACTTCTAACTTTGTCTTTGACATGCAAAGTCTATTTATTCTAATTTTGAAGATTAAGATCTTGAACTTGTGTTCTAACTCACGTTCTATTTGACATAGAACTCACATCACATTGCATTCATCAATCTCATCCATCGATTTCTCTTTCAATCTGATTCGATCGTTCGAAAACCCAAAATCTATAAAATGGCGTATCATTATCATTATTCCTCCTCCCGAAATCATTACTCTCGAAATCATTACAACCAAAATCATACACTTTTGAGAAGAAACTTATCTTCGATATTTTTCTTAGACACTCGACGAAGTTGTGCTTGCATTGAAACACATAAATCTCAGGGCAAGAATACTGAAATAGCAAAACGGAGAAGAGAAATCAAAAAAATTCGAAGGAGTAAATGCATATTCGCTGAGAGTTTCCATTAATTTGTTTAAGTTTATTATGTTTATTTCCTCGTTCTTTGTTGTTTGATTTAGATTAATATTGGCTAGATTAAGATTAACATCATTTATTCTAGTTTGCAAATATCTTAATCCAGATTTTATTCTATGTTACATTTGGTGAATCCAACGTGAACATGCTTCAAAATTTCCACATCTTTTCATCTTTCCATTTTGCCATTTTTCTTTTTTGCAGGTTTTTCGTACGACGAACCGTGTTTGTATTATGAGCCGCATCTAATAAAAACAGTGATGCATCTATCATCTTGAACCACATCCATGAAGTCCTGAACCACATCTGCCTGTCAACGTCGAATTGCATCTGTGGCTCAAAAAGCTACATCTGGCTAGTAAACAGTTTTCACTTTTTTTATTGACTTCCATACATCCATGTTTTCTTTTATTGATTTTGTGTGATTTTTCATTTTTTGCTAATGTTTATTTCAGCTCTGTAAAGGGTGAGTAACGTAGTGTTTGTAGGACGAAGCATAGAAGACAATCAAAACCAAAGACAATATGTTTTGCAAGACGAAAGTCAAAGACAAGAACAATGAACTACTAATCAATTTGCATGTAGGACCTAATGCTTTGTCTTTATTTATTTAGCATTTTTTTTGTGTGGTAGATAGATAACTCTCATTTGGAATAAAAAGAATCATTATCTTCTTTGTTTGGTGCAAAAGCACATATTTGTCACCCTTACGATTTGGTACACCAGAGTATCCTCTCCCCTTGTGCATTCGTGTGATCCTAGGTGCAAGAGAAATGGTTACCAACTCTAGAACTTCGGCCTGTCTTGGTGGGAAAAATTACTCACCCCAATATGACTCAGACCAGTAGCACGCTAGATGCCAAGCGACTTCCAATCGGTATATAAAAGAAGATTCTTGGAGAAACCCAAGAATCACACACACTATTCCAATGAGATAGATAGAAATGGACTCTCACTGACATTGGATAGTGCCCCATGAATGGAATTCCCTTATTAAATACCTTGTTGTAGAGTTACCAAAATCCTACCTACTTGTTGGTGCAGCAGGGTCAGCCCTATGAAGCCGTCTTACATTCTTACGGTTTATGTGTGGAGATGAGATGTATGCCATGGGAGTTTCATGGGTACAGTAGCTTGGCTGCCCCGTATAAGTGAGTGTCGTGGAGGGGAGCCAGTGGGGTCAAGCTACTAGTCATCCGCCATAAATATGCGTAGCTGGAGAAATCTAAGTAAGAACTCAACAAGTATTGTCCATCATAGCCTAGGTTGTAAAAAAAATTTAGTCTTAAGAGTCCCATCATGAAAAACTAAAACTACATTGATTTATGTGCTTGTGTTTGCTATATTCATCAAAAATCTTGATCAACAAACCTAGTCAGTCAAAACAACTTTTGGGAAAAACTTCAATTGTCAAAATTTGAGTCACAACTATCAGTTTAAACACTGCATTTGTCTTAGTGAGTCACATTTGTTAGGGGAAAAGCCGCATGTGTCTGGAAAAAAAATTCATTTCTAGTCTGCATATTACAATCTGCAACTATCATGTTTTGTGTCGCATATGTGCATGAAAGCTACATCTGTCAATTTCCAAGCCGCAAGTGTCTGTCATAAAATTTGGGTTACAGAGTCCATATCTAGAACCGCATGTGTATTAAAAATCGCAGTTGTCATAGGAAATGTCGCATCTGTCAGAAAAACCGCATGCATTTTTCAAAATTGCATCTGTCATAAACGAAACTACATCTATCAAAATTCCAAACTCTGTCAGTGTCCGAAACAAGAATTTA
This sequence comes from Sequoiadendron giganteum, assembly GCA_007115665.2. NCBI lineage: Eukaryota > Viridiplantae > Streptophyta > Pinopsida > Cupressales > Cupressaceae > Sequoiadendron > Sequoiadendron giganteum. Next base: position 814,397,627 of record CM021102.1, read on the forward strand.
GTCCAATCATTGCATGCATCATAGTAAACCGCATCTGTCAAAATTTGAACCACAATTGTTAGGTGAACCGCATCTGACTATCAACAGAAAATTTTGAAAACTGCAAACTAAGTCTGAAACATTACTGTCACATTGCTTTTGGTTCTTAAGATCAACCTTGGACAGAAACTGAAATTGTTTTCTCAAAACCTTGCATCATTAGGTGTCATATACGTCTTAGTCTTAGTCAACATCTTGATCATAGTCATCCTAAGTTGCATGCAGATAGACACTTCCCAGAAAATTGCATATCACAAAATAGAGATAAATTTCCTCGTCATTGCATACATTCATGTTTCGATTTGTCACAAGTCATTGAACCTAGTCACTTAGTCCTATTTTTGAATCTTTCTAGCTCAACAGTCTAGTTTGGGAAATTCACCTTGTCAATTTTCCTTGTCCTACAATTAGGTTCCCTGGTCAAACACAAATCCTTGCATGCATTTTTTTCCATAGGTGGTAGGTTATACCCATCTTAGACTCATTTATCATCATAGTCTACTCAATATTTTGCATATTGTCCATCCTATCATATGTCATCTTAGTATACATCATTTTAGAAATCACTTTTAGCAACATCCTTTAGTGTCAGAAAATCCAAAAACATAGACATAGGACATATCACTTTTTAGACATAGCCTGCATTCCCCCATTTGAGCAAATTTTTCATGGTCAAAACAAGGTCTCTAAAGAAACAAAAAGTAATGTCAGACCCCAATGAATTCATCAATCCATTCGGAAATCAACCGTCAGGGAAACAAAGACCGCATAAACCTTTGCTTGAGAAACACATTACTAGGGACACACATGGCCAAATTTACGTTGAAGACATAGATGCAGTAGTACAAGATCCTAAGTCTGCATCCTTCATGGATGAGTGTTTGGAAAATGATCCACAATTCTATCTAGCAAAGTTGCTAGTAGAAAGTGCCACACTACCACCAGGATTTGATATTCATACTTTGAAAACATTGTCTACTCAACCAACACAAAGTGCGACATCAAGTGTTTCAATTCCCCAAGTCACCACAGCAATACCAACTAGCATACCAACTCAAACATTGTCAATTGTAAACGCAACCCCTTTCAACATAATACAAGGTTTACAATTTACTGCGGGAGCAAGTTTGTCAAACCCCTTTGGCACCAACATGACTGGTAAGAGATCCAAAGTTGGCATGAACATACCTATACCAAATCAGACCATACAAATAGGAAATATCCCTATACCAAATCAGAACACGCAAAATGGGAACATTCCTATAGCAAATCAGACCATTCAGATAGGGAACATTCCTATACCAAATCAAAACATACACACGGGATATATTCCTATACCAAGTCAAAATATTCAAACAGGAAATATCCCCACTCTTAATCAAAACATTCTAGCAGGATACATTCCCTCACCAAATCACAACCCATCACAAAACATGCCATTTCAAAATACCTACATTGATCCAAAAAATGCCAACAACATGTCCTTAACACAAGTAGATTTCCTTCAAAACCAAATGCAAAATCTTCAACAACAGATGGACAACATGTCTATGTCTGGCAAACGAACTATCTCAGTGCAAAATTTATGTCCATTTCCATTCAACAAAGTGCTCTATATGACTCCTTTCCCCCATGGATACATTATACCACATTTTCCAAAGTATAATGAGAGGAATAATCCTTTGGAACACATTAGAGAATTCTCAATGACATGCATGGACATATCATATGACCCCACATACTGGATGCGACTATTTCCACAAACCCTCATAGGGATAGCATTGGAATGGTTTTCTAAATTGCCATATGGTATACGATCCTGGGGTGAACTAGCTGAGAAGTTTGTTGAACATTTTTCCTTTAACATAGACAATGAAGTAACCATAGCAACCTTGTGCCACACAACACAAGAAGACGGTGGGACATTCACCACTTTCTTCCAGAGATGGAGAAGTCTAGCTAGTTGTTGTCCAGTCGAAATACTCGAAAAAAAAAAGGTCACAATATTCCTTAAAAACATCCATTTGAAACTGAGAGGTGACTTACAAGTACACTGTTGCACTTCATTCCTTGACTTGGTACAAAAGGGGATCATCCTTGAAAAGGGCCTTATTGACAAAGGTGAAATAAAAGTACTAGGTAGGAGCCCAATTGTCCAACATCGAAATGCGCTGAATGATAGAAACAAATTGTGGTCTAGGAACAAGAATGTCATGAATGACGACATTGTTGATGCTGAACACATACATACTGGACCAGTTATCACACTTAGAGGATACAACCAAAATGAAAACATGATGAACAGTCTAGATCAAACGGCTAATTATGTCCAGAACTCGCAACAAAAAACCCAAAGGAGATTTCCTATGTGTGAATTTACAGCTTTAGGACAACCAATCGAGGTAGTTTTTAAAGAATTGGTCAAACATAATCTCATCAAACCTTTGGAAACAAGAGAGTATGATCCTGGATAGTTCAAACCTTCATGGTGGGATGATAACAATTTTTGTGACTATCATCGAATGAAAGGGCACAACCTACAACAATGTCGCCAATTAAAGAGTATCATCCAATACTTTGTTGAAAATGGATCCATAGAGGTAAATGGGAAAAAAAATACTAATAACAGTGATCATAAGGTCTTCACAGACCCATTACATGACCACACAAAAGGAAACACCTCCAGTTTAGGAACCAAGAACAATCCCTCTGCCAATTACGCAAACTCCAAGTATGACTATGGAAAAGGAAAGACCATATATAGCCTCTAAGCCACAAACAAACATGTTGATACCCTCATCATTAGGAAGCATCTAGAATGTAATGTGAACACATGCAGAACTAAAATAATTATTCCAGGTCCTTCTTCTAAACCACCTGCACAGAGGTCCAAGTTTAGATACAATCTCCTCGATCAATTGAGCAAAACCCCTGCAAAATTATCTATCTTGGAACTATTGACTTTGTCACCAGAACATTGAGCCATACTTGACAAAGCATTGCAAAACACTATTGTTCCCATGGACTTGGATGTCAATCGCTTCAAATAAATGGTGGTATATTTGACCAACTCACATCATGCCACATTTTCCCAACAAGACTACTCAACCGAAAAGTCTGATCATAATGACCAATTACACCTTGAAGTCCTAGTCCATCAAACCAAAGTCATACGAGTCTTGGTAGAGGGAGGAGCAGGTTTGAACCTGTGTACCCTAAAATTGGTTAAGGCATTAGGATTCTTAGAAGACTGCATAGACACTTCTAAGAGTATATTCATCAAGGCTTATGATGATGAGGAAAGGTCATCCAAAGGAGTTGTCGCACTCCCTATCAGAATTGGCCCAGCAATTATGAACACCAGCTTCCAAGTCTTGGATCTCACCCTTCCATACAACTTGTTGTTATATATACATTGGATACACACAATGAAATTCATCCCTTCAGCATACCACCAATGTCTTAAGTTCCCTTATAATGGCACTGAGATCACGATTGATGGTGATCCAGATCCTTTTCAATATTGTACAAGCCTAAGGGAAATTACACAACGACAAGTACCTGTTAACCAAGAAGCTTCTTCATCCAATTTTTCCCTATATGTTGACCCATCACATCTTACCAAATCCATTTCATTCAAACCACCATCAAACACTCCTAAGGTTGAGATCCAAGACAAGGGTTGTGGTGAATATCACATAAAGACATCATACTATGTCAGTCAACTGATTCCACCTAAGGCATATGGCTTGCCCATGGCAGATAGAAGATAGTCAGTAGTCACATTCCATGTTCCCCCTATAATTCCATTGACCAAATGGGGAGAGTTAAGTGAAGAAATTATGGACAATAGTGATATTACCTCCTAGTTATATCAAGAAGACAATGAATACCCCCCGCCGTCTATTCAAATAGCTAAGGAACAATATGGAAAGGGCTTTAATATTATTCAAAATAGAGGCTATGACAGGCATAGTGGGATAGGACTACATCAGAATGGAAGGAAAAAACTGATCACTATCTCACCATGACCAAAATACCTAGGGCTAGGGTGTCAACCGCTTAGAATTGGATTTCTTGGTACTTCATCACTATTTCAAGAGGAAGATTGTGCTTATACAGGTATCAAGACATCTCATGAACCACTTACCCCAGTCTATGATGAGTCTCATGAACCACTTCCCCTAGTCTACAATGAGTCTCATGAATCACCTCCCCTAGTTTACGATGAATCTCCTGACTCAAGCGATGGTGAATGGGATTCTCTTTCCTCTACTAGTACCATGAACATAGCTGATCTCTTTGGAGAATTGGACCTAAAGGTAAAACCTATACCAAAATCATCTAGTACCCATCTTAGGAAACACATGTCTAAAGAAGAATGGAATAAACACTATTATTGGAAAAGCCTCGATCATGCATCTTGGGCACCTACAGAACCATCTTCTGATGACTCAGCCCTTACAATAGTCCCACAACAAGATATACCTGCCCATAGGAAGAAGAACAAGGAGGAGTTAGTCCAAAACTTCTGTGATTATGTCAACCACTCTCTATTCAACTTGTCAGCTGCTACCTTTAAAAACTTCGATGATGATATGCCCCTCATATATCCTAAGCTTATTGACTGGGATCAACAAGGTACACCCATCATAGATACATGAGAATGATGAAGCAATTGTTGAGTTCATGGGACTTAGAGAAGGCATACCAAGAGGGGATCATAAAGCTGGTTTTACCATAGACTTGGATGACAAAGCATATTTTGGGGAGTCTATTTACACCTCTAGTCGCAAAAATGAAAATAAAAAGAAAAAAGATGAAAAAGAGAAAAATGATGAGTCCCTAGGTGAAAATCGAGAGGCACCTTTGGATGAAGAAATAGTCAAAATAAAGGACGTATCTGAGGGTGAAAACCTCTCTGAGGCACCCAAGGATAGAGGTTTAAATATTCTCCCCCTTGAACAAGAAAAGTCATCGATGCTAGTAGAAGAGTCTATTGCAGTCAACATAGGTACAAAAGAGAATCCTTAGATAGTATATTTTGCAGCTTCTTTAATAGAGATAGAACAACATGAGTTTAAGGACTTCTTCAAAAAGAGATAGATAAAATTTGTATCGTCATATGCTGACATGCTTGGGCTAGATCTAGACCTAATATTGCACCATTTACCATTACAACAAGGTATTAAGCCAGTCAAACAGAAGTTAAGGAAAATGATCTGCAAATCACTCTACTGGTCAAAGCAGAACTTAACAAAGTCTTGGATGTAGGATTCATAAGGACAATAGACTATGCAGATTGGATTTCAAATCTTATACCAGTGAATAAATGAAATGGGGGCATTCACATTTGCACAGACTTTAGAGACATAAACAAGGCATGTCCTAACGATGACTTCCCCTTGCCGAACATAGACATGATAGTGGATCTTACAATAGGATACGAGATTCTATCCCTCATAGATGGTTTCTCTGGATATAACCAAATCAAAATTGTGCCTGAATACCAACACAAGACAACTTTCACGTGTCCATGGGACATGTACTATTGGAATATTATGCCATTTGGGCTTAAGAATGCAGGAGCTACCTATCAACGGGCAATGACTATGATTTTCCATGACTTTGTACACTCTTATGGAAGATTATGTAGCTGACATAATAGCTAAATAAAAAACAAGGGAGGATCATTTGGAGGTTCTAGACAAGATATTCCATAGGCTAGAGAATTAAAACGCTAGGCTAAATCCGAAGAATTGTGTCTTTGGAGTGAAATCAAGAAAACTGTTAGGGTACATCATTTCTAGAAGAGGTATTGAAGTAGATCCAAAGAAGGTAAGAGCTATCATAGAAATTCCTCCTCCTATCAGCATTGGTCAACTAAGAACACTACAAGGAATATTGCAATCCATCAGGCGTTTCATTGTACAACTGGGAGAAAAAATACACCCATTTCAACATTTTCTCAAGAAAGGAGTACCATTTGTGTGGACACCAAAATGTTAGGAAGCTTTATAGAAAATCAAGGACTACTTTCTCACTCCACCTGTTCTCATGCCACCTACAAATAAAAAACCATTGATACTATATATCTCAGCAACACAGTCAACATTAGGAGCTCTTCTCGCACAACACGATGATCAAGGTCATGAGAGAGCAGTCTACTACATTAGTCGTACCTTGGTAGGATATGAATTAAACTATATCAACATAGAACATGCTTGTCTTGTGGTAGTATTTTCTACTCAAAATATACGACACTATATGCTCAATTGACAAATAATGTTGGTTGCAAATATTGATCCCCTCAAATATCTCCTAAGTAAGGCAGCATTAACAGGCCGATTGGCTAAATCGGTTATGATACTTAGCAAGTATGACATCCAATAGATTTTCTTGATGAATTTATCTTTAACATTGACACTAAAACAGATTGGAAATTATACTTTGACGGATCACATACACAATGTGGTTCAGGAGTAGGTACTATATTTATGACACCTCAAGGTGACACCATTCCTAAATCATTTAGGATTTCTTTCCCTTGCACCAACAACATAGCAGAGTATGAAGCCTTAGTGATAGGATTAAAAATGGCAGCATAATGGAAGATTAAGAGCCTACATGTTTTTGGTGATTCTCAGCTAGTAGTTCGGTAAATAAATGATGATTATGAGACTAAGGATGAGAAACTTGCCCCCTACAAGCACATGGCTGTGAGTTTCAAGCAGTACTTTGATCATATTTCCTTTCAAAAAATACCACGTATTCAGAATAGGGCGGCATATGCTATGGAAACCATGGGTTCCTTGTTGGATATTCTAAGTAACATGCCTAAGTTTGAGTTTCCAGTTGAACAGTTTTTGGTCTGTGCCTATGATGTCCCTGATTCTATGATGGTGTGTACAATTGTTGGTCCTACATCCCCTTGGTATAAAGACATATTCGACTACCTAACCGACCAAACCTTACCTCTAGACATGTCAAATAACGAACATTGAACCTTCATCTGTAAGTCAGCTAAGTACACCATCATCGGAGATACCCCATATAGACGTACCTTATATAACGCCCTAATGAGATGTCTCAATGCTGAAGAAGCACAAACAACTTTACGAGTGGTGCACAAGGGTATATGCGGATCCCATTCGAGTGGTCCTACTTTAGCCCATAAGATTATGAGATTAGGTTATTATTGGCCTACTATGGAGAAAGACTCATATATCTTTGTAAAGACATGTAGACAGTGTTAGATACATGGAGATTTGATAAGAGCACCAGCACAAGAGCTTCATCTGATTACATCACCATGGCCTTTTTCCTAATGGGGACTTGACCTTATAGGTAAGATATGCCCTCCATCATCCAACGGCCATAAATTCATCATAACTGCCATCGAATACTTCACCAAATGGATCGAAGCTATTCCCATGACCTACATAACTAGCACGCAAATATCCAAGTTTATCTTAAACTATATCATTTGTCGATATGGTGTACCCCAATCCATAATCATAGATAATGGCCGCCCATTCAAGAACCAAGAAGTATGCCATCTATGTGAAGAGTTCCATATCAAGCATCATTTTTCCACCCCATATTACCCGCAAGGTAATGGCCAAGCCGAGGCATCTAATAAAACCATTGTTAGAATCCTAAAGAAGATTGTCAATGACGCTAGTCGTGACTGGCACCTACAGCTAAATCCTACCTTATGGGCTTATCGTACAAGCATCTATACTCCCACTAGCACCACTCCATATTCCCTAGTATTTGGATCCAAAGTCATCTTTCCTATTAAGGTTTAGATACCTTCCCTGTGGGTATCCTATAAGGTTCACATTAATGATGAAGAATACCGTGTATCTAGGTTACAAGAGCTAGAATTAATGGATGAATGAAGACAGAAAGCACTAGACCATTTACAAGCATATTAGAATTGTCTTCATCGTAGCTACAATAGGAAGGTTCTCAATAGACATTTTGACATTGGTGACCTGGTTTTAATGGAGAATCCTAAGAATCAAGTTGAACATGAAAATCCAGGAAAGTTTGAACCTAACTGGTTAGGGCCTTATATTGTCACCAAAGCCTTTGGATCAGGAGCATACCAACTCTCTACTCCTAAAGGAGAGCCACTTTTGTCACCTATCAACAGTCTTCATCTAAAGAGGTTCTATGCTTAGCTTCTGAGAATCTGTGTCTTAATCTA
>CM021102.1:814406625-814520699 GCA_007115665.2 Sequoiadendron giganteum
CATCAAGTCAATATCAAACACATTGTCAAAGCGATCAACTTATGTCTTTGCAAGATATGTCTTTCTTGTCAAAAACCATCGTCAAATTGTCATAGTCTCATGTAGCTTGTCGCATCAATGTCATCAGGCTCCAACGTCTTATATGGGCGTGTCTTTTCTGAAACCAGGCTTTGTCATGCCTTATACAGATAGTCACCATGTCGAAACCAGACTCAACATCTTATTGCAGTATGTGTCATCCCTCACGTTACACTATGTCAAACATCAAACAATCAAACAATCCCACAAGATCAAGTTTTGGCGAATACATTTATTTGGCTTTATGACTTTATATCTTATTTTGTCTTATCTTTTTATCGATTTGTGAATTCAGTCCTGTTAATAGCTTTCTCAAGGATTTCCCTTGAAGGATTTAGAGAAGCAAGGATGTCTCAGGACTCTTTTTCTTTAGCTATTGTCTGTCAACTATCTTTTTAACATTGGTTTTTGAGTCATGTTACTAGTTTCCTCAAGGATGTCCTATCAAGGATTTACAGGAGCAATGGCGTATCATGACCCGTCTTTTATTTTTCTATTGTCTGTGGTTTGTTAAGACAAAACAACTAGGGCATCTTGTCCTTAGTCTGAGTTAAGACACTCCTTGTCTACGAATGTCTATTTTTCATAGATGGATGAATTTGTACACTATGATCTATCTCATATCATAATGTGTACTATCCATTTGTGTCATGTCCTTCCCAATGATGATAAAAAGCAAGCATAGCATATTTGGCACAATATCAAAGATCATATTTTTCTCAATCAATAACCATTCTTTTTCAATACTAACTTTTTGAATTATACATGCTAACATTTCTTCTAGTTTGTATCTTCATCATCCTTATCTATTTTTCCCTATTCTTTTGTCCTTCATATTCTAGTTTTCTCATCCATTTTGAGATCACACTCATGTTCTTCAAACCCGCCTATCCTCTCGAGGGGGCATACCACTACCTCCTCGTCGTTCTCCCTTTCACTAGGGCATACCCTAACCTACTTCATGTTGGGGCACAATCGGGGCATATTTTCTTTGACACAACATTGTAACAACATTGTATCAAAGAGGGGCAAACTGTAGACACCGAAAATTGGTCTAGGCCTGTGCACACCACTTTTGAAATAATTTTATATTATCCATGTTCATGATTAAATAATTTTTATTATTTAATTAACCTTTCTAACACATATTTCCTCTATTAATTAAATACCCATTTTTAATTAATTCATTAATCAATAAATGACCTTTATTCGACTTGATTAATTAAATAAATCATAATTATTTAATTACCCCCTTTGTCATATTTCAACTATAATTGAATATTTATTATTTAATTATTCATTTAACCCCTTTATCTATAATTAAATATTTATTATTTAATTATTCAATTTATCCTTTTCAACAGTCAAATTAAATAAATTATATTTATTTAATTAAATATTTTATTTTCGAATGTTGAATTAAATTAACATTTAATTCATTTATTGATTTATTTATGTCACATTCTTTTTTCAATCAGTCGACTAATCATTCACTCACCTTCTGACTCCAAATCTATTTTTAGTTCTCGAGTTATCTCTGGATTCAACATCTAATTATCTCTACGAGAGGACTCTTTGTCACAACTAGTCAGTTAACTAGTTCCAACTCATATGCATGATGTGTTTATTAATTAAATATCTTTATTTAATTAATTAACTCATGTTTACATTCAAATGCATTTTTCTTCAAATTCTAATTTTCTCTTTGACATACAAAGTCTATTTCTTCTATTTTTGAAGATTAAGATCTTGAACTTGTGTTCTAACTCACGTTCTATCTGACATAGAACTCACATCGCATGGCATTCATCAATCTCATCCGTTGATCTCTTTTTCAATATGATCCAATTGTTTGAAAACCTAAAATCTATAAAATGGCCTGTCATTATCATTATTCCTCTTCCCGAAATCATTACTCCTGAAATCATACACTTTTGAGAAGAAACTTATCTTCGATATTTTTCTTAGACACTCAACGAACTTATGCTTGCATTCAAACAAAGAAATCTGAGGGCAAGAATACTGAAACAACAAAATGGAGAAGAGAAATCAAGATAATTTGAAGGAGTAAATGCATATTCGGTGAGAGCTTTCCATTAATTTGTTTAAGTTTATTATGTTTATTTACTCATTCTTTGTTGTTTGATTTAGATTAATATTGGTTAGATTAAGATTAACATCATTTATTCTAGTTTGCAGATATCTTAATCCACATTTAATTCTATGTTACAAAAGGTTTTTTTTCTTAGCCTATCTAGTATGTTGTCCGAAAGTTTCAGAGGTGCACATCAAGAATTGAGAAAGTTATGAATTTTTGTGCTCCTACATTTATTCAGTTACTATAGCAGGTGTTTCTGGAAGATGTAATTGCAATTCTGATTAATTGAGTTGTTGCATACATTCTTGAGATGTTCAGTGATGTTTCTAGATCATGCTCTATCAGTGTGGTGCATACGCATTGATTGGTGTGTTTCTAATTGAATATTTTCTTTTGTGTGTTCAAGGGTTTTATGTTCTTGGCCGACATGATGGTGGTAGCATGGTGCAGATCCTTATGGATTAATATTTTATTGTTTGGCATGTTCGAGGATGTTGATTTAGGTCCTCACTATGTTGTGACCGACTTAGGTTTGTGCGCTTTAATATTTTCTCATGAAATTGGGCCGACGGTTGTAATTTATTCTTTAATTGTGGCTGATAGAGTTGTTGATGTAAATTCATGTAGTGGATATATAAGAATGATTGTTTCTTCATTTTGGAAAGTGTGAATGAGAGTATGCTTAGTGAATGTATGCAAGATGTGAAATTAAAGATCAAATCATTTGATTCCAAAGCAGAGTGTGGAGATGATTGAGCAAAGTGTGAAGAAGTATTTTTGTGCCTAATAGGATTTGTCATCAATCTTTTGTAGAAGCTAATTCTTCAATTCAACCTCATCAGATGGATTTAATCTGATTATTTTATGTAAGGCAATGAGCCTTCCCTTTGAGTAGTTAGATCTAGGCAGTGTGCCTGAATGCATGTGCATTCCCTATTCATTTCTTTCATTATACTTCTAACAGGGTATAATCTTATGGACTAACGTCCACCATGGTTTTTCCCCTAACAGGGTTTCGACATATAAAATTTTGGTGTTCATGTGCTCTGATGTTTTGTTGATTTATGATTTCACTGTTAATTATCAGATCTAAGATTAAAGGTTGATTAAGGTTGAGTAAGTTTAAGTTTTGTAACAACTGATTCATTTCCCCCCCTCTCTCAATTGTCTATCCTTGTTTTGCCAACACATACAAATTTTGATCAAGATTTTTTCAAAATATTTTTTTATACGAAAAATAAAAAATATGCATATATTTAAATATGTATATGTATATATTAATATATATATATATATATCAAAATGATTTCTCCAGATGAGAAATATTTCACAAAAAAAATCTACAGGAGGATATTTAAAAAATTTACCAGAGGATTTTTTTAATTTCTCAAGCCAATAAATCTAATTGGAAAAAAAACCATAGTCTTCTATAGGAAGATCTTTTCCAATACAATCAGAGGTTTTCTAAAAAATTTAAGAGGAAGATTTAAATCAATTCCTACAAAGGTTTTTCCAATTTTCCAAACATGTTAAAGCTTCAAAACAAATAATTTATTTTTTTCATTGTATAGAAAATATTTTCCAAGGCAATAACTAGTTCTAATATCCTTTTCCAATTTGAATTTAAATAAAAAAAATAAAAAACCTATTTCATATGCTTGAAGAATTGAAGTTTGAAGTAGATTCTTGCCTTTAGATTCCAAAATTATCAAAGCCTCTTCCAAAATAATCCTCTTTTCCAAAAAGCTAAAAAGAAAACCAGAGCCAATATCTCGAGAACTTCTTCTAGTTTTCAACAACCCCAAAAATACCATTTTCATTCTCATGAAATAGCCTTTTTCCCCTCTTTTAGTTAATGCAATGATTCTCCATGAATTATTTCCCAACACCAGTTTTTAATTTTCTAACTCATGTCACAATCCCAAAATATCTTCCCAACTCAAATCACAAGATATTTCCTCTTAGATATTTTATAAGAGATTTGTTTATTTAATAATTTAAAATAAAATATTAATTTTAATTATCCATTCATTTAAATTCACAAATCTATTTAATAAATTTAAATAATTAGTTAAATAAAACTTTTATAATCTAACAATTTTAATATCAAATTTAATATAATTAATTTTAATCACTATATAAAATAAAGTTACTCGAAATAATTAAATTACTTTACAAAATAAATTAAATATAATTAATTAAATCAAATTTAAAGCTTCTAACAACATTAATCACGATTAAATAAATAATCAATTTAAAACATTATAAATATTAATTTACCACCGAGCATACCTTGCAAAATAATTAAACAAGGAAAATGGGGACAAAATGACAATAAAGAATGACCAAAATAAGGACTGACAACACACTGTGACTAGGGTTGTGGTTTGACAAGGAAATCATGTTACTACCTCCCAATCAACTATTTCGTTGGGCAATGGACATGCTCAAATCTTTGAATCGAGGTGGAGTCATTGTCCTATACCTGCAATCCTGCAATTAAAACACATGTCGTACATGTATATAGATCATGAACAAACACACAGTCAAGGGAAAAATTGTAGAATCGTAGGGTGCTCGCAAGCGAGTGATGCAATCCCATTCCCTTCACCAATACAGTGTCACATCAAAACTGACGAAACTACAAAATCAAATAATTATAGTTGAACATATATCAATATCAACACACATAATCAACTATGCTAACCAAAGAGCATGTCATAATCAATAATCATCAATATAGTATACCATCACATCTCAATATAAGAACCATCATCGTTATAATGTTCGCGATCAAATAACATCATAGTATCATAGTCTATCAAAATAAAAAGAACTATTTGAAAACATGAACAAATAAGAGAGGTGCTACATCCTCCCCCTAGGATTAGGCTCACTCCTGGAAGGGTATGTGCAGGATCATCGTGGAAAAAACAGGCCCTTAAGTGGCAAAAAATTTAGAAAAATTATAGTTAGGCAACTTGACATAAAAATTTGAATAAGTTATCTATATTATTTCAAAAATATGTAAGAATAGAAGTTATATCAAATTGAATGTAGTTTCTAAACTAATAGGTTTATTTGAAAATAAAATAAATCTATTTAGTGAAAATTTGAAATTTCAATGCAATAGTACTTAAATTTCAGGGAAAAATAAGAAGTAGGTGTCTGTCTGACCACCCTAACCACATTAAAATGATAATAATTTTTTATAAGATTTTAGATATAAGTAGAGGACTCATGTCCCAATGGGATGCATATTTTTTTGTAATTTTTTTTCAAGTAAATAATTAATTATAATTTTTTTATGACAAATTTTTAAAAATATAAAGACTCGTATGTCTGACCACCTTAACTTAGTCAAAATTCATGAAATTAAATTTTTTATTTTTTATTCTTATAGTATGAGAAGCATAGAATGTGACACATATTTTGGATTCAAAAAATATGATACCGTTTGAAAGCTATCGATGTTTTTCAATCAGCCTAAAAATAAGGACTTTAGTGGTAATTAAATAGAAAATGAATAATAATAATTTGTTTAATTCAAAGTAAAGAATAATTTATATTGGTGGAAAGTTGAGAATCTCCTTTAAAAACCCTTTTCGTTTCATCAATTTTTGGTATAAAAAAAGTCATCAGCCACATACCCATCATATTGCCATTTTTTGGCCCATCATGATCTTGCACATACCCAGAAGCCTGCAAAAAAATAGGGATAGAGGTCTCTCATCCTAGTTGCATCCTCCTAGGTAGCTGATGTATCATCTCTCGAATCCCATTGGATCCTAACCTGCTCAATATCTCGACCATGGAGGGGGAGTCCCCTATGTTGTGTGACAGCCACGGGCTCCAAAGCTAGTTACATGTCCTCTATCTATAAGGCATTCCAATCAGGGATGCGAGATATATCAAGGTGGTAAGGCATGTGTACTAAAACATGGAATACGTCATGTATGCGCAAGAGACTGGGTGACAAAGCAAGACAATACACTACAGGTCCAATCTTCTCAAGAATCTTGAATGGCCTGACGAAGCGAGGTGCGAGCTTAGAGCCCTTTCCATATCATATTGGAATATTTCATGGATGCACTCGCAAAAAGACTCGATTACTTACTCCAAACTGAGAGTCCACCTGATGCGCATCTGCATACTTTTTTAACCTATCATGTGCAACAACCAAATGTTCCCTAATCCAGATCATCTACTCCTCCATGTCACAAAGTATCTCAGGGCCCAATAGAAATCTATCCTCTAATTGGTCCCAACTCAAAGGAGTCTAACACGGTCTTCCATACAATTCCTAGAAAGGAGGCATACCGATCAAACTCTGATAACTTTTATTATATGAAAACTCCACTAAATGGAGATAGTCCTCCCATTGTGTCTACTAGTCCAACGCATACATGTGTAGCATATACTCAAGGATCTAGTTGAACCTCTCAGTTTTTCCATCTGTCTCAGGGTGATACATTGAACTAAAGTTCAACTACATCCCCATGGAATACTACAATGCTATCCAAAGAGATGAGGTAAACACAAGATCCCTGTTAAAAATGATCTGAAGAGGAATATTATGCAACCTAACAATATCTCCCATGAACACTCTAGCAACAGACAAAGCATTATGGGATGAGTGAATAGGTGAGAAGTGTGCTAAATTTTTCAACCTATCCACCATCACCATAATGAAATCGTGTTATTGTGAAGAGTTGGGTAACCCAGCAATGAAATCCAACGAGATTATATCCCATTTCCACTCTAGCACCAAATTTGGCTACAAAAGTCTTATCAGATGTTGGTGTTCATCCTTCACTCGCTAACACTCTAAACACCTCAACACAAATTCAGCAATGTCTCACTTCATACCTACCCAAAATTATACTTGTCACAAATTGACATGGATATTCTTCACTCTAGGATGAGTTGAATAGGGTCCCTGATGTGCCTCTATCATAACCAATGTATGAAGATCTCCAAAATATGGAACATAAATGCATACTATGTGTCTCAAAAAATCATTTGATTCTAGAGAATAACCTGAGAATTTTCCCTCAAGAGTCTCTTCTATCTCTATCTCTAATCTCACCTCCTAATACCAGCTATGTACAAGAAGTATAGAAAGGATCTGACTCCTCAAATCCACACAAAGAGACACTACTAAAAACTCATGTCTCTGTCTACTAAGAGCATCGACAACTATGTTCTCCTTCCCCTGGATGAACTTCACCTCGAAGTCATACTAAAAAAGGAACTCCATCCATCACTTGTACCTGCCATTCAGACTGGGTTGTGTGAAGATGTACTGTAGGCTCTGATGGTCACTATGCAACTCAAATATGTGCCCCAATAGGAAGTGTCTCCACCTCATCAAAATGTGTACTACTATTGCTAGCTCAAGATCATGTGTGGAGTAATTCAACTCATGATCCTTGAGTTTGTAAGAGTCATACACAATAAATAGACCATCCTACATCAAGACTACTCCTAATCTCTCCTAAGAAACACCTGTACAGACAAAAAAATATCCAGTAGGATCAGGTATCACAAGAATTAGTCCACTAGTCAACCTCTCCTTTAAAGTCTAAAATGCTTCCTCACACTGCTCTGACTAGACAAATTTATTTCCTTTCCTCTAAAGAGAAATGATAGGATGTCTTATCCTCGAGAAAACTTGAACAAAGTATTTGTAACAACCTGCTAATCCCATGAAACTATGTATCTCTGCCACATTATTGGATATAGGCCAATCAATGATCAGTTGGATCTTTGCAGGATCCACTACAATACCCTCTCTTGATATCACATGTCGAAGGTACTTAACCTCAGTTTGAAATAACTCGCATTTGGATAAGTTAGCGTACAACTCATTATCTCTCAAACATTGCAAAACCTACCTTAGATGCTCCTCTACTGTCTTGGAGTAGATCAATATGTCATCAAGGAATACCAATACAAATCTATCAAGATATGTGTGAAAGACTCCGTTCATCAAGCTCATGAATACAAATGGTGTATTCATCAACTCAAATGGTACCACTATAAACTTGTAGTGATGGTAACGAGTGTGAAATGTCATCTTATGAATGTCAGAATCAAATGTGTGTAGCTAATGGTACCCTGACTTAAGATCAATTTTTGAAAAGACCGTAGCACCCTTGATCTGATCAAATAAATCATCGATCCTAAGTAAGGGATATCAATTCCTGATTGTCACTTTATTCAGCTGATAGTAGTCTATGCACAATCAGAGAGATCCATCCTTCTTCTTCACAAAAATTACTAGTGCTCCCCAAGGTGAAACACTAGGATGGATGAAACCCTTTGCTAGCAACTCCTCCAACTACAAGAGGAGATCCTTAAGCTCTTTTATAGTCATACGGTACGAAGTTCATGAAATAGGATTGAATCTAGGTATAAAGTCAATCTTGAAATCGATGTCATGCTAAGGTGGCATCCCTAGAATCTCACTAGGAAATACATCTACATACTAATAAAGTATGGGGTAGCTATCAAGTGAAACCTTCTCTTCACTATCTCCCAGCTCCAAGTCATCTACTGTCACTGCAAAAAACTAATAGCCCTAATGTACACATCTCCTCATTTGCATAGCCAAGATCATCCTCAATGATATGGATCTCTAAATTCCCACTATATTGACCTCCCTACCAAATAAATCAATACATTGAATCGACTTACGTCAATATTCAATAACAACTTTGTGAGCCTCTAACCAATCTATCCCTAACACAATGTCACACGACCCCAATGGTATAATGTGGAGGTCTAATGTAGTGTGAAAGGATCCAATCTCTAATCTAAAATTTTGTACTAGGTAATGCGCGACAACTTTACCATCGGAGGCCAATTTGACCTACACCTAATGTCCTACTTAGCTGCCCTTGGTCTATAATGGGCTATGATAGATGATGAAATAAATGAGTCTAATTCTACTAAATCAAATAAAATGGTAACCCTATTACCCTGTAACATACCCGAAGTCTCTACCATTGTTCTCTGATGATCATCCTGATGGTTGTCAACTACAACAAATACCTGATAACCTCTACCCACATCTCCAGTAGTCGACTCTGATAGTGTTGGCCTCTGAGTATAACTTGATGTGCCCCTATTGGGACACTGTCGCACTATGTGAACATGTTGGCCACAAGAAAAACATCCTATACCCCTACCAAATCTTCTAACTCCAGAAGGCATGCTCGACTTCTGAAAGATACCCCTATTATAGGTATACTATGTACTCTATGTCGACTACACATAATTGAAGTGTTTGACCCACCTCCAGTTTTTGTCACCCCCTAATTGATATCTATCATCTTGTCTAGGCTGGAAATTCTTCTATTTCCCCTGTGAATTCTAATGTTGACTACTTTATGCAGGCACCTGCTATGTCCTAGGTGGTCCAGTTCCTTGAGCCTAGACACTATGTGAACTAGGTCCTATACTTGAAGCACTGCCTATCTATACTCCAATATTTCCACCATACACCATCACCAAATTCTCCTCCACTAGTTTATCCTTCTCTACTATTGTCTCCATGGTCTTGGGTTTGAAAACCCGAAAACCACCACTGATCCAAGAATTTAAGCCCTAGTGAAGTGTTGAACTAGCATGCCCTCATCGTCACCAATACCAACATACTATTTGAGCTCATAGAATATACACTCATACATTTCTAATGACATGGTCATCTATCATAGAGGATTAAAATCATCTCCATGGCACTGTCGCCAATGTTCAGATAGGAATCTGGCTTTAAATCTCTCGATGAACATATCCCAAGAAACTGAATCAATGTCAATACAGAGCTTTGGCTCCTCCAATCTCCACCAAGTAGATGCAGAGTCTCGCAAGTGCATGATAGCACATCTGGCCTAGGTGTTTCTACCATAAGGGTGCACAAAAAAACACTAAATCAAGCCTATCAACCATGTCTCAGCCTCTAGTCCACTGCCAAAACCATCAAAATTGGGCGGACAGGCTCTAAGTAGGTCTCATATGAGCGGTTGTGACTGCCTCCTATTGTGCTAGAACCTCTCTCCATCTAGGGGATCTCTCTCACTCACCAATATCTATCTGATCTCTATCTTGTCACGGTCCAAGGTGAGTAAGAGTATCCTCTAACAATCAATGCAACTAAGTGCCCTCGATTCTTGGTGGATCTGATTCTTGTCACCACATCCCAGAGAATTTTGGGAAGCTTTTTGTTCCTCATGATCTGAGTCATGAGGAACATGGGGAGGTGATTCATGTTGACTACCTCTATGGCCGCCTCCTCGGCCTCGACCATGACCTCTACTGCAACCTCGCCTAGGTGGCATAATCCTACATAGATATACCAAGGTATAAGACAAGGTAACACAAACTTAAATCCTATGCAACTAACAACTTAATGGGTTTAACATTATCCCAGAGCACCTAGTTTTTAAACTTGGGCTCTGATACCATGTGTAACGCCCCACCATGTAACCCTAGAGGATGACACAATTACAACAAAAGTGTGACATATTTTTTTAAAAAATTGCAATTAATGATTAATAAAGTGAACTACACTTAACACATACATCCTCTAAAGTACGCGACAGTGCTAACATTTGAAACCCATAAAATACAAAAGTAAACTAATCCATAGCATATAAATTATACTCATGAAATAAATAACATAAATCCAACAACATTAAACTCATTTCATAGGATTACAAAGTACATAATAAAACCATTCATAGATTGTGTTCATTCTATATAGCAATTACAAGGCTCATTTCCAAAATCAGGTAGATCATACAAAACAAATTATAATTACAATGATACAAGGATTCTCCTCGAATACAAATGAGGAGTAGTAAAAATACATTAGCATCCAACTGATCCAATAGAACACAAGAGATGGTACAAAGCAACTGGAACATGTGAGATCTCCAATCTGGAAGATCCTTCCATCAAGAACATGATGTGGAAACCCAACAGTGTAAGGTGCCTATTCCACCCAACCATGTGGTACCCAAAGGCCCACCCCCTATG
Source organism: Sequoiadendron giganteum (assembly GCA_007115665.2). NCBI lineage: Eukaryota > Viridiplantae > Streptophyta > Pinopsida > Cupressales > Cupressaceae > Sequoiadendron > Sequoiadendron giganteum. The sequence continues at coordinate 814,417,844 of CM021102.1, forward strand.
CTAAGAGATAGTAAAAGGGTTTCCTAGGTATAACCAACAACCTCAAAACATAGGCAATCATAAGACTAAACTAGACAAGTACAATACATAACATGAAGGTTACATTGCTTCTAGAGTAAAAGAATCAAGTACATCAACTGAACAATATAAACTATTGTCATAAGAGAAGTGTTATCACAAAGTTTCATGGGTTATCTTGGCAGATCTTCCTAGGCCTTGGCCCCCATCTTGGTTTATCTTGGTAGCCCCTCATGATCCCTAGCCCCACATGCAAACCAATGTAGAGTCAAATATCTTTCAAAGGGACAAGATAATGACCTTGCCATTCTAGGCCTTTCATCTCATCTCAAGTCTAAATGAGCCCTTAAGCCAATGAGCGAGACACAATTAAAAAATTATGTTTTTTAAGGCTACCCTTTCCCCTAATACTTTTATTTAATTTCCACTGAATTATCTAACTCTCTCATGAGTTATCCTAGCACCACTTTGTGCACTGACCCCCATTGAGAGCCACTCCCCTTATGTCAACACAAGGATCTAATCCATAAACCAAGGGTAGGCAAAGTCCACAAAATGGATATTAAATCCCAACCATAATGCAAGAGGCAACACGTCTTGTTTGTAGTAACCGGGTGTTTAAACTACATCACAACCAAATGCACTACCCAATGACAATGAAGGGCTTAAAAAAATATCAAAACAACCCCCACATATTATTACAACATCTGAAAGTCTTACACATTTAGAATTAATGAATTTCTCAACTTACGTGGACAAAGGACATCATAATTAAATAAGCAATTCGCGAAGGCAATAAAACTATCATTATGATTTCCTTAATCTAATTTTCATTCCAAGAAAAAAAATAGTGGATTGCTCAAATAATCTAGCTTAATACAATTTAGTTTATAGTCAATAAAGAAATTAAATCTAATTATTTAATTCAATTTCCCAATTTACATCTATATAAAAATCAATTTCCCCTTTTTTCTAAATCATTTCTATTTAAAAACATCTAATTCATGCATTTACATGCACCTATTATAAAATTCATTTACATATATATTTGAATAACTATATAACTATATATGTATTTATATATAATTATATATACATAATATATTATTTAAATATTTAAAAATTAAATTACAATTTTTGAAACAAATTTAAATATATATATATATATACATATATATAAATATATATTTACATTTATATATATAGATATATTTACATTTATATATATAGATATATTTATGCATATAAAATGCATAAAATATTTTATATATTTTAAACCAAATAATAAAATTGAATTAGAAAGGCGAATGAAATGTTTGGGCTACCATTAATGTCCCAGGCTGTTTACTCACAACCGACTCCCCTAAGGGGGTGCGGCCTGTGAAGGCAGCGCTAGGCACTACCTCCACAATGTCACCTCACCTATGGGGACGGTTGCAGGGGCAGCTCCAATGCCCACAAAAATTTAAAACTATAAATTTAAAAAAAATAAAAATTAACCCTACGATTTTACATATTCAAAATCGTCGTACAAATTTTGATGATGATTTTTTCAAAATAAATTTTTACAGCAAAAATAAAAATATGCATATATTTAAATATGTATATGTATATATTAATATATATATATATATATATATATATATATATATATATATTTCAAAATTATTGCTCCAGATGAGCAATATTTCACAAAAACTAACTATAGGAGGATATTTACAAATTTAGCAGAGGTTTTTTTTAATTTCCCAAGTCAATAAATCTAATTGGAAAAAAAACAATAGTCTTCTACATGAAGATCTTTTCCAATAGAATTAGAGGTTTTCTACAAATTTTAACAAGAATATTTAAATCAATTCCTACAAAGGTTTTTCCAACTTTTAAAACATGTTAAAGCTTTAAAACAAATAAATATTTCTTCATTGTATAGGCAGTCTTTTCCAAGACAATAACTACTTCTAATAGCCTTTTCCAATTTTAATTTAAATAAAAACAATAAAGAACCTATTTTAGATGCTTGAAGAATTGAAGTTTGGAGTAGAGCCTCACCTTTAGATTCCAAAATTATCAAAGCCTCTTCCAAAATAATCCTCTTTTTCAGAAAGCTAAAAATAAAACCAAAGCCAATATCCCGAGAACTTCTTCCCATTTTCAACAACCCCAAAAATACCATTTTCATTCTCGTGAAATAGCCTTTTCCCCCTCTTTCAGTTAATGAAATGATTTTCTCCATGAATTATTTCCCAACACCAATTTTCAATTTTCTAATTCATGTCACAATCCCAAAATATCTTCCCAACTCAACTCACAAGATATTTCCTCTTAGATATTTTATAAGATATTTTTTTGTTTAATAATTTAAAATCAAATATTAATTTTAATTATCGATTCATTTAAATTCACAAATTTATTTAATTAATTTAAATAATTAATTAAATAAACTTTTATAATCTAACAATTTTAATATCAAATTTAATCTAATTAATTTTAATTACTATATAGAATAAATTTAATCAAAATTATTAAATTACTTTACAAAATAAATTAAATCTAATTAATTAAATCAAATTTAAAGCTTCTAACAACATTAATAATGATTAAATAAATAATCAATTTAAAACATTAATTAACATTAATTTCCCACCGAACATACCTTGCAAAATAATTAAACGACAAGGAAAACGAGGACAACATGACAACAAAGCATGACCAAAACAAGGACTAATGACAAACTGTGACTAGGGTTGTGGTTTGACAAGGAAATCATGTTACTACCTCCCAATCAACTATTTCGTTGGGAAATGGACACACTCAAACTTGTGAATCCGGCTAGATTTGATGTCTCGTACCTGCAATCCTACAATCAAAACACATGTCGTACATGTATATAGATCATGAACAATCACACCATGAAGGGAAAAATCACAAAATCATAGGGTGCTCACAAGAGAGTGATGCAATCCTGTTCCCTTCACCAATATAGTGTCACATCAAAACTGACAAAACTAAAACATCAAATAACTATAGATCAACATACAATATCAACTCACATAATCAACTATGCTAACCAGAGAGCATGTCATAATCAATAATCATCAATATAGTGTACCATCACATCTCAATATAAGAAACATCATCGCTATAATGTATGTGATCAAATAACATCATAGTATCATACTCTATCAAAATAAAAATACTATCTAAACAAATGAAAAAATCAAAGGGGTACTACATACTTGGCCTCCTCAACAATTCTAATCCAACCAATTATCTGATCAAAATCCTAGGGTTTCAATTCCTTGGATAAAGTACTAAGAACTGGTTCATAACTGTCAGAAAATAAGTCAATACATACTAGATCTTTAGGTCTCAACTTTTGAGGAATATCCAACAAGGCATCCAAGAACCTTGCTAGTAATTCATATGGTGGTTCTCCCTCCCATCTTTTCATGCTAGACAATTTTTTAACAAAGAACATCTGATCAATACTACTTAAACTCTACTGAGATTCATTATAGATTTTTCTATGATCATCATGCTGCAATCATAAAAGGCTTTCAAAATAATCATCATCTTGATCTCCTCTTTCATTCTTCTGTGCTTCAGAACAACAAACACTTGCAGCCATATATCCCTTCACCATTGAATATCTCATATTATTTTTAATATCCATTGTCATTCGATATGCATGTTGCAATGTTAAGGACTGTTTATCTATTTATAGATAGCCCATCTTACTATCAAAGCCACCCATATACACAATTAATCATTCTGCATCATTGGGTCTTATATTTTCAATAATACTTCTTAATGCCTTTGGAATTCTAAGGTTAAAGGCTAGAATCAATTCCTCTTCATCCTTTTGCATTTCCCTAAAAACAATCCTTACTATATTGGGATTAATCCTCTCACTGAATCATTATATGAATGCTACCATTAACTTACTTCATGAAGGGATATAAAATTCTAGTAAATATGAAAACCAATCTTTGGCATCTCCCTTCAGAGTTTGAACAAATAATTTCATAACATCTACATGATCTATCTCATAATCCTCCATAAAATTTGAAAAATCCTTCAGATGGTGAGATGTTGATTCTGAGCTTTGACCATTTAAATGTGGAAAATGTTCCTTAACTTCATTAAAAACATGATTTGGGAAAGATTGAATACCATTGAAGGTTAATGGTGTATATCCTCTCACATAATTTTTTTTTGGAGAACATGACAAATGTTGCATACTTTGCATGCTTATATCATGCTCCCCATAGGGATGTACAAGTGGATGATAAATTTTCTTACAACCCTTTTACAAACTTTAAACATCAACCCTACACTTGATTACTACCATATTTCTTGCATTTATCATGATCTTAAAATATTACAAAGCATTACTCAAATGCATCTATATCCAAAATTCTCTCTTAATAGGCAGATTCTCAAGAACATACATACTTCTTCATTACAACATAAAAACTTCAAATTATATCTCAAAAGTATGAAAATATTGCTACTACCATTCCCTTTATTTGTGCTTAACTCACTTATAGGGAATCAACACTCTTTCAAACTATTGCATATGATTTTCATAACTAATTTATACCCTATGAAAATACAAATATGGGAAATACCTAGACATGTTCTAACCACCATGAATAATGCTTCCAACTAGAAAATTTTCACAAATCTGAAGCCTTCATCAGATTCCACATAGAGTCGCCATTTCTATTTGTAAAGGACCAAGCTTTGAGCAATATGAAGCTTATTCAAAGATGAATTTCACTCTAGGTTCCCCCCATTAGTATATCACACAAAGATTTCTTATCCTTCCTCATCAACTTCTCATTATACCTTTTATGGAGTTCTTCAAATAGTGCACACTAGTGCAAAGATCTTGGAGTTTCCACCCATGGTTAGTGAGATTATGAAAATATTATGGAGCTATAATTGATCTCTAAAGGATTTGTAATCTCAAAAGAACATAGCAGAGACATTTATGTCAATCAACCTATTGACAACACAAGTATAGAACTCGGGGGATAAAATATTTAGAAAAAAATTTGACTCTTTATTAGTTGCAATCTCTTGCTACATACTATCTTGAAACTTCAATGACTCTTAAGGCTAGATGATCTTCTATCATAATTTTTTAAATCTTCCCTAGTAGAGTCACCATTTTTGTTGGTTATTTTTTATGGGAACAAAACGTAATCTCACTAATCACCTATGAATATTCTAGGATTGAATGGTTAGCAAGGGTAAGGATTGGCCAACACATAAGTAAAGGTTTTGAATCCCTTACTTCTTTGCTTCGGGATCTATGAAACCCGGGAGGGTGATCCCTAGTAGTGTTCTTATAATGATAATCCTATGTTGTTTATTTCAATTAATACCATAATATACATAGATGATTCTCATATAGGTGCTCAATTAGAAACTATATCAAAGAATTTGGTAGCTTCTCAAACATAATTCACACTTAGAGCATCAGAATGAAAAAACCTCACAACTTTGTAACCCCTTTTATAAAATTTGGTTTGATGAATAGGTGATGACCGAGTTAATCAACATAGTATAATATAATTAATTATCCTAATCCAATGCCTAATCCTCAAAATGGATTCAATATCACTACATAAATAACATGGTAGTAATTTTCACACCTAACAATATGTGAAGCTCTAAAATGTTGCATTACAGTATTTCAACATTGTGTTCTAACCCTTACTTCTTACTAGAATCCTAGTACTAAGCTCAATACAAATTCATAGCTATATTCAAGTATCTACATTAATTCATTGAATAGCACACAAGAATAAAGCTATACATCCATCTAAAATTGACAGAGACAAATAAGATAACCTTGATTATATTACTCATAGCTTCTGAAACTCATAAATAGGAGAGAAAAATGGTGCTAAAATCGTGATATTACTATTCAGTATTGCCATTATTAACACCGTTATTACATATGGATATTGACAGACCAGAACCTAAGACAAATTACTAGACTAACTTGTAACCCTTTTTCTTATCCCTCTGTGTCTAGAAACTTGAATAAATCACTACCCAACCTCCTAAATTCAAGCCCTAGAATCCCATTTATAAATACATGGGAGTAACAAGCAACAAGCCGAATTTCAATTACATTTGCATTTTAGGGAAAATTTCTCCCTAATTTCAAAAGATATTGTCTAGATGCTTACACTTAATCATTTTAGGTCAAGGGAAAGAAAAAGATAAAAAAATCCATGCAGCCGGTTGAAGAACACGAAACAACCATCCAAAAGGCATCATTTCTTGATGCAACATCACCAAAATCCCACGTCCATGTAAACCAAAGAAGATTCTCCACAAGTAATAGAGGAAAAAACTCACACACTTCCTTGAAAAATCATATTCATCATTGAGGATACAGAGTCCAACACTTCTCCATCATAGAAGCCTAAAAGACATTCATGTCAACACCGAAAACAAAAATTGAGACACATGCAAAAGAGAACGATCCTGATGTAGTGGCAATGGTCTCATCGAAAAAAAAAATTGGGCCGAGATGCTACTCTAAGTTGTCAGAATCAAAGTATTCTCACCCTCCTCATGTTTACGCTGAAACTAGAGAAGCAACTACTCCTCCCTCATCAGAGCCTTTAGACGACGCCAAAGAAAGAAGGTAGTGGCCATAGTCTGGGTCAGTATTACCTCCACCCTCTGAAGGGCTATTAGAAACCTCAATGGGAGAAATTTTCCTTTCAAGGTATGCCTTATAATACTTATTTATTTTATTTTCTCTCTTCTTAGGCTCAACCAATTCCTTCCCTTTACCTTTGACCAATTCTTCTAAAATGGTCCCGCTCCTCAAGTGGTAGCTACTCTTGACACCACCCTTCTTGGACTTCTTGCATTCTTTCTTCTCCATTGGTGTTTCAAGAGCTCCCAATATCTCAATTTCTTTTTTAGGAGCATTATCTAGGGACTCCAACAAATAAAGTATCCTAGACATTCAAACGGGCTTGACAGACTCACTTGGCTTACTCATTGTTACAATGAACAAAACAAGAATAAGGAAACACTTAATTTTGTAGAAAAAATCTCACAGGCCTACACTGAAAACACTCTTGAAGAATAGAAAATGCAAACCTCCAAAATTATCATTATCTCATGAAAATATGCAGACAATAAACCCTCACCACCCCAAGACTCAAAAAATTATAGCCATAATTGAAACAAGCAAGTATGAGCTTCTACTCACCCAAGGAAGAGAAAATTCTCGCCAACCTTCTCACAGACGTAAACTTAATTCTCAACTTTAGATTTCAAACTATGAAGAAGAATATGGCTAATGGTCCTCATTATATCAAGCAGTGTAAGCGTTCCAACCATTAATACTCAAGAGAAGCTTGTGCGAGAAAACTAATGACCAACTACTTGATTTTTGAACCTCAGCCATCGATCACACATCAATAGATAATTAATCAGGGTGATTAATTATGATAGAGCTAATTGCATGTGCTTTATGCCTTTTCCTTAATTAGAAAAGCCCAAGTGGATAAATATCCACTATTTTTGCATACTAATCATATATTTAGCATGAAAAGACCTTTTGTGTCATGTTTACCTGCTCACCCATGAGAAATAATCCACTTGCAACTCACCACCACGAGACAGTGGGGAACAATCATGATTTTATCTCAAAAAATTGGCTCGTACTCTGCCTTAATTCAATTTCACCTTCCCACATGTACCAACATCTGACAGAATTGATAGTCACAATAAAAATATTTTCCCAAATCTCAAACACATGCCTAGAGAAATTATCTCTAAAATGGCACTACTTTAGTCCCTATGTCACCTCTACCAAATTTACCTATACTTCATATCTACTAAACTCCATCCAAACTATTGAGATATTCCATGTTGCAGTTACCTGTGCCCCCATTGAGAACTTTGTAGGAAGGGTCTAGGACCTACACGAGATAGCAGGGAATGGTCAAGATTTACTCACATCACTAGCTATCAATCGTTGATCCCAACACAGTAGTAACATTTATCGTCATTTAAGCCAAGTGAGCCCCTCCAAAAGGAAACAAGTGTCACACTGCTTGCTAGCCCATGCGAATAAAATAATGGAAAAATATATAAAGCGGGAACATGAGGATGGTTTAGATGAAGACACATCTTATGATATCGATTGTTCATCATCCTCAAAGAACTACCTATAGACCCTTTGAAGCATTGAAGCCACTGATGGATGTGAAGCATGGAAGCCGCCCACTAGCCCATGTGAATATTTAAATGAGAAAAGAAATGAAACATGTGCAAGCGGAGTGGTCAAGATCTATTCATGATAATTGAATGGTCACCATGCAACCATAAATCTGCACATGCTAAAAAAATTAGTTTTAAAAGGGGGCCATCACTCTAGGTAGACGATGGTAGGGGACATGAATATATGGATTAAGTCCCAAGGTAAACATTAAAACATAATCATAGACTTAGGAAAAATATTTTGAAGGAGATCAACCCCACATAAATAATGACAGCCATTTTAAAGTAATTATGGGAACCAACCAGTAATACTAGGACCAAGGGGGCAGTAAAAGGATGAATCTGATGGCTTGAGTTATAACTTAGACAATTGGGAACCTGCACCAAAAATTCAACAAAAAAATAGAATGCGATCCAGGATCCATAGACTTAAATATTGATTTGGAATCATGTTTTTAGCAACACAAACCCTAAGCACTAGTGAGGAACATAACCTTAAGCCAAAAATAAGGGTCAAAGAAAAATATTTAAAGATTTTAAATAGAACCATGGAAATATTTGGGGGGTTCCATCAAACTCAGATAAAGTACCCTGTACAATGAATTTTATTAATGTATTTCCAATTTGGAAGAACTTTTGAATTATGTGAAATTTATGATTCAAAGACCTACAATCAAAGTCTTATATGGTCACCACAAGGTTGGTAAAGATAAAAGGATAAGGTATTGGAATTATTTGGGAAAGATAGAGGGAAGGTCAAGGTTTATGACCAATAAGAAAGAAATATTTGCAACATAATACTATTTGAAATTGTTTCAGAAGAACAAATTTTTAAGATACTTTGGAGAAAGATAGTCAATATAATTGATCATGAAAGGAAAAGAAGGGGAAGATTCATGTACTTAATATTTTGAGTTATTATGAAACATTCATGTACTTATGAATCATGCAATAATTGTTGACATCATTTGGAAGATAAAATCAAACCAACATGATGAAATGAGGATTGTTACTCAAGTAATATGAAATGCTCATTAGAAGAAATAGATTGAGTTGAAAATCATATTACAACTTTGGAAATAAGCAAAGGATGAAAGCAATCTAGGGTATGGATGACCTAGGATGAAGCAGTTATATCTCTGTAAAATATCCAACCATTATACTTGAGAACCAAATGTGGCATAAGTCAAAGGAAGAGGTTTCACTTAGTTGGAATGGACTATAATGAAACGAAGGAAGGAACCTACGTACCCAAATTCTGGGGAGATTAAAATAATGAATGAGGTGAATTAATGTCATACTTAGGACACATAGTTATGGTAAAATTGTTTGAAAAATAGGAAACCACTAAATCTGGAAAGGGATAGAGTGGGATGTTGCAAAGTATGTAGCAAGTTGTCGTACAGTATACCAGAGGATGAAGACAAGATGTTGTTATCGGTAGGACTTGTATACTCTTATGAATATCCAAAGAGGAAAGTGGTAGATCATTAGAACAATTTGATCTTTGTATTTCTATGGAACTAACATAATAGTCTGGTGGATAGACTCACCAAGGTAACCAATATAGATTGGGAAATTTGATTTCAGTCCTAAACCACTTATGGTGTGAAGTAGTTGCTTAATTTTCTTGAGAAGGTTATCTAAGATGGGAACAAACAAGTATTTATAAGGTTTTGTGAAAACCATGATCATATTATGAAAAATTTAATTGAATGAATGTTCAAATTATTACTTTAAGTTAGCCAGCTAGGCAAAAGGTATAAGGATTTATAGAATACTTTTATTACAATAAAATTCTAGATGATTGAAGTTTTGTCCATTGCATGGGAAGAAGGATTGAATATCTATAAAGCTGAGATAAGCTAAAAAAAAAGATTAAACTTAGACCAAAAAGGTTGTCAAAGTTAAAGAGTAGATAAAAAAGGATCAAGGAAAACTTGTTGATGCAATCTTAAAATTATGAAGTAGTATAATTATGCTTACGGTAAATGGTTGTGTCAATGACGGATGGTCTCGACTTATGAGTTGTTTGATGGTGAAAATACCAAAAGAAAGGATGGGACCCATAGTGTAGTGTACAATGCATTGATAATCCTTATCTATTTGGGATACACTAAGGATAATTGCATTAGCCAATGAGAAAGTGTTTTCCAGTCAGTAGGGTATAGGTATCAAATAGGATATGGTCACTATTGTACATGTGATGTATAAATGAGTTAATACAATTTTTAGTTATTGAAGAGAATGTATGCATGAAGAAGACAAGTTCTCCCTGCATGTTAGTGCAGCCACTCAATGCAAGTTCCAAGGAGGAAAAGAATGCAAAGTGTTGTTCTATGAGGGAAGATTAGTTGGAAATATACTTATTTTTTATATAATGATAAAACTGAAGGACAAAATTTTATTTGGATTTATATAAATGTATCTACCTTAAAATCATCGAGGACATGATTCACAAGGGGGGAAGTATGTTACACCCCATTTTATAGTTACTAAATTACTTTTACCTTCATGAGTGGAAATGTTGATAAATGAAAATTGTGACTTTAAAATGTTTACTAGATGAATGAAATATGTAGATATGAATTAAGATGATATTCATTTTAAAGGAGTGAATATGCTTATGTTGATGAAAAGATGTGTATTGCATTGTGAATATTCTAAGGTTTTGTCGATGGAAATGTTTTGATGATGCAAATGATTGTATTGTGAATGTATAACTACCTTGGTGTTGCACTAAGCTAAATACATGAACAAGTTAAGAATCCAAAAGAGAGGGGAAGTATCACTCGGGAGAGAGGATTGGTCTAGTAAGCTTTGATAAGACCTAAACTGATCTTTCACACACCCACGACTTAGTAGGTCTAGTTGAGTCAAGTTAGATTGGGATTTTGTAAGTAAAAACTTAGTCGAAGTTTTGGATAAATTGGAAGAGTTTGTTTGGTCATCTTTGATTTTTTGTGGTTTTGGTAATAATCGATGGGTTCTTGATTAAATATTATTGGTTAGGAATTTTTTGGATAGGATTATTGTTTATTGTCTTTGAATGAGTTCCTTTTTCCATACGGTCATATTTATATAATAGTTGATGAATATATATATGTGTGTGTGTGTGTGTGTAAGAGTGTATATATGTATAAATGTATGGGTTTATGATAACTCACACAAGTAAATATATCATATATGTGAGCATATCGTATGGTAAATATGGTATACATATACATATATATATAAATTATGTATATATATATATATATATATGTTCATCAATGAATATGTAAATATGTGTTTATGTGTGGATATGTAGATGATGTATATATATGTATATACATATATAATAAATATATATGCATAGATACATACATATATATGTATTAATATACTTATTAATTGGCAATTAAATGAATTTGATAATCCTAAGAAAGATATATATATTAAAGAGATGATATATATAATATATATATATAATGATTAATGATTTAAATAAATCTAAAACACATATATAGTTCTGAAATTAGTATTGAATAAAGTGCATAAGACCATGATATATGGTTGTGCATTAAATAAAACAATACAATAAGTATTGCACAACGCATGAATTAAGGTAGGCAAGGCTAACACATACTTTAGGAAGTAAATTTGAATGCTTAAATTTGCACTTAAAAACAAAGTAAAGCCAATCAAAGACTTATAAAACTAGTGCTATACCATATGATTATACTATGCTAAATATACTCATGGAATCTTAGTTAAACCTATGTATTTAAGGATAGTGTTGAATAATTCAATGAAAGAAAAGAACATATAATATAGCATGAGGCACAACAAGTAAAGGTTGTGCTATAGAAGCTCATGGAGTTAAGAACAAACCAACATGTAACCTTGGTTGCAAAGACTTTGTGAAAGAAAAACTATAGTGAGTGACCATGCACACAAAAAGTGTCAACCAAGTCAAATAGTGAACACCGACCCATATAATTTATTACAAATACTAAAATGTGGCACCAAATGATGAAGGAATCAATCAAATAGAATACTATTTCTTAATATCAATTTCTAGAATGTGAAGCATTTTGTAAAATGTAGAAATAGTCAAGCACTGAACTATGCCAAGTAAGTTGACCTATAGGAGGCAATTGCCTTGTATTTCTGATTATCTTACTTTTTGTTCATTTGGGAAGCGCAAATCATTCACCATGGTTGTGTATGTGTTCACTATGAATCAATTTTAGCTGCCACCTTTTCTTTACTAGGCTACTAAGTCGAACCATTTGAGCTAAGAAGTGTCATTCCTAATACCCTGTTTCTAGCCTTTAGTTGTTGATTTTTGGGTATAGATACATGAGCTATCTACCTCATTTGGACGCATATATCTGCATTCTTTCTATCAATTTATGAGTTATTATATTTTGATTTCCTTAGTTATGAGAGATTTTTTGAGAGAATTGAGAGAGAATTTTAAGAGGGAGTCTTTGGTTAAGGGGGAGAAAGTTATTCAAGAGTTACTTACTAATTTGGGAAGGCTATATTGGGAAACCAGATCAATAAATTAAAGTATTTCATATACAAACATATTGATGCCTACTCTTTTATACTTTGTTTTATGTATTTCAAGATATTATGCTACATTGTTTTTGTTTTTGGAAAATTAGATCAATAAGGAAAAAGTTATTTTAATATTATGTGAAAGTGAAAGATTTCTTATTGTACTTAGTGATAATTTCATAATTACAATGTTATGTAAACCTTGAATGATAATCATTACTTGATTAAAAAATCATATCTCCTTGAAATAGGCAGTGAGTCTTAACCCTAGTGTTAGGGTATAAACTTAGAGGTTATACCAATATTCAAATGATAGGGTTGAGATTTGGACTATATAGTATGTTATTCTCTTATTTTTAATTGGATTCTTTTCACAATATTCTATAAGGGGAATCACATTCTAGAAACCCAAAGCCATGATGAGTAGAGAACTTGTAGGTGAAAAAACCACAAACCCTTCTCAGGTATTGTCGTCAATATTTTATTCAAATGTAGTAAACAAGAGAATATTTGTGATATATTGATAGGGAGGATTTTATGATGGTCACTTGATTGTTACACTACTTTTTGTTGGAAACCCCAGGTTAGGAATAACCTATTTTGAGGGGTTGTCTATGTGATTATTGATTGAAGCAAATAAGTCGATATTATCCTATATGATATAATTGACCATTTTATTGTTGATTATACTTTCAATTGGATTCAATTTATTGTTGAGACCATACTTTTGAGGGAGTCCTTTATTATTATGATTAATATTTTGATCAAGGTAGTTTATTGATAAGGTTAACTTTGATTGAAGTCATTTATTGTTGAAGGTTATACTTTTTGAATTGAGGTCATTTGTTGATAAGTTTATACTTTTGAAGGGATTCATTTAATGTTGAGATTAACCCTTTATTTGAGACTTTTATAGTTGGGATTATACCTTTGGTACTAGATTCATTTAATGTTGTGACATTATGCTATTCTGTATGGTTATTTGATAAGTAAGGGTTACTTTGAATTACTTAAGTAGGAGTGTCATAATAAACATAAGAAGGAAATAGGTTATTCTTGGGGTTAGGATAATCCAATGAAGGGGATAGCCTATGCATAGGTTATGAATAATCATATATAAATAAAAATAGGAAGGTGAGTGAGCATGTGGCATACACTCCAAAATTAAGACTGATGAATATTGTGGAAAAAGTAGTGTAAGTTGTCACTGTGTACACTATCAATTCGCAGTGTTTCCAAGTTTACACACTCGATAGGGAATATCATATGTGTAGGTTGTAGCCATTGTATGAGAAATCTAGAAACTTTTAGGAAACACTACCAAGTTTATTATGAGCTTACTAAACCAATAGCTTCATCAAAGGGAGGGCCATCTTATTATATGTGGTAGATGTGTGGGGGACCGCAATGAATCCATAGTTGGAAGAAAAGTGCTTGAGTGGTGCTTCTCCTCATTAGTTGACAACCAATATTTGGAAGGGGGATTACCTAGACCATTTGTATACCTAGTGCTAGTGAGATCATGGAAGCTATGCAAGTATCTGTATATCCATTTTTATGGAATATAGTAAAAGAGGAAATGTAATCATGAAATAAATACTTTATAAAGTTGAAATACTTTGTTGTAATACAATGGGAAAATTTAGAATAATTTTTATTTCAAGTGTGCATATTAATCTTATATATGAAAAGAAAACATTTATTGCTAAGTGTTGGAATCAAAATTTATTTGCTTCAGGTTAAAAGCGTAGTAAAATGGTTGGGTAAAACATTGGGCATGTTACATGATCCATGCAATACATAATTAGTATAGATCTTCAAGAACTTGGTTAACTCTTTCTATATGTCCATCCATTTATGGATGATAAGACGAAGGGTAAAAGCATGTAAACTTGTGTCACACTTTATAAAGGAATCATCCAAAAACAACAAAAAACTTTGAACTTCGACCACATAAAAGTGGTCTTTATGTTTTTGATTTCAAATGATGTAAGGTAATGAAAGGTAGAAATATTGATGAAGTTTATTTCTGTAATTTTTTAGATTATTTTAAAATGGTTATGATTTTTTTTTATCAATTTAAGAGTAGATTTTAGAATGCTAAAAATTTCAATAAAAAGTTGCATTCACTTGACGTCAAGAAATAAATAGAGAAGAACTTTATTTTCCCCTAATTTTTTTTCTCTAAATAGGTAACTTCAATATCTAGTGCATGGAATTTTTTTTGAAATTTTGATGTATATTTTTCTCATAATAAAATTTTAAAGTAAAACTTGTCATAATTTGATATTTTTCATTAGACATCAATTATTGTCTATTTTTTTAATCATTCTCAAAAAAAAAATTATACCCTTTTGATGAGGACTCTCTCCTCTAATATACCATATATTTCTCAAAAAAAATCAATATTTTTTACTATATATTTTTTAAAATTTCTAATCAGCCTCTTTTTTAATTTTAAAAACCTACTTGCATTATTTTTAAAAATATATATATTAAAACTAATAGAAATATTTTTTAAATTACATATTCGGATTCACCACTTCGAAATCTACAAAACTGTATTTTTTTTTTTAATATCATTCTGACTAAAGAAATACTTAGCTGAAGTTGGATTTTTTTAGAAAATTCTAAAAAAAGCTGAGTTAGATGCCAACTAGGATGCCACATAGATAGTTTTGGTAGAAAGGGTTTCGGTAGAAAGATTTTTGACTAAAACACTACACATAAAATAAGCCACAATTTGATGCAACAAAGCAAAAAAATCAAATTTTTGAGTTTCAAGTGAAAGGGTTTCACTTGAAACTCTATGTGCCACATACAAGCCACTTTGTTTTGGGTGAAAATAGTTTGACTGAAACTATTTAGGTTGAAATTATTTTGCTTAGAACTATTTAGTTGGCCGAAAGTGTGACACAACTTTATGATTTTACCCTAAGCTTAAATATTCCACTTAGTTTCAAGTTATGAGAACAAGGTTTTCCAAAACCTAGATGTTACATGAGCATCCCTACCTTATATGATATTCTTACGAATCCCATGCAATCTAAAAAATTCTTGAATAAATTTCTGAGCTATGATAGGAGCTCCATCAGTTATATTTCTTGGAATAAAATTTTCCACCTTAGCTAACTTATCCACCACTAATATAATGGCATTGTGTCCATTCCTTGACATGGGTAAACTTGCATGAAGTCCATGCTAATGACTTGACACTTAATTTTGGGCATATCACGTGGATATAAAAGTACCACAGAGTGATGATGTTCTACTTTTACTCTTTGAAACTCTAAGCATCTTGCAACAAATCTAGCAACATGTCCTTTCATACCCTTCTAGAAATATAACGGCTTCACATCCACCAACATCTTCTTCACACCAGGATGTCCAAAGTATGGTGCATTATGGACTTCTTTCCACACCAGGTTCCTTAACTCTTTCGAATTACGTATATATACTCTCCCTTTAAACCTTAATAAACCATTTGGGTCAAAGCGTAAACCTTCATACCTTGCATCTTGTGGATTAACTATGAGTGCTTGCTTAAATTTCTTGTAAAATTCATCACCCAAGGATTCTTGCAACACTTTTCCCTTAAAGTAAGTTTTAATTGTTACCATAGAGGTGATATGCATTCTTTGACTTAGGGCATCAACAACTTGATTCTCTTTTCCCTTGATGTATTTGATGTTCAAGTCATAGTTTGCTATCAACTCCAACCACCTTCTTTCTCATGCATTCAGATTGGGTTGGGTAAATAGATACTTCAAACCATGAAGATTGGTCTTAAGTTCAAAAGGATTTCCCATTAGATAATTTATCCACATCTACAATACATGAACAACTATTGCTAACTCTAAATCATGTGATGCATCATTTTTTTCATAGGGCTTCAAATTTCTTGACTCATAAGCAATGACTTGCCCTTCTTGCATCAAAAATCCTCCTAATCCTTCACTTGATGCATCTATTATGATAGTATTAAAGTTGTTGTCTTAATTAGGTACCTTCCATATTGGTGCAATAGTTAACTTCTCCTTGAGTAGTTCAAAATATGCTTGAAATTTTTTTGACCACTCAAATTTCTTACCCTTACTTTGTAATGAAGTAATAGGAAAGGCTATCCTAGAAAAGTTTGCAACAAACTTCCTATAGTAACCAACCAAACCCATAAAAATTCTAACCTCTGGTACACTTTCGGGTAAGTTGGCCACTCAAGTAATACCTTTATATTAGTTGGATCAACTACAATCCCTTTCTCTGAGATTATGTGTCCTACGTAGTGCCCTTCCTTTTGAAAGAATTTACACTTAGAGATTTTTCCATATAGCTTGTGATCTCTTAACCATTGGAGTACTTTCCCTAAATGTTTGCAATGATCCTCTTCATTCTTGGAATAGATCAAGATATCATCAAGGAATACTAATAAAGACCTATCCAAGCAATCTCTAAGTACATTATTCATTAGTTTCATGAATGTTACAGGTGCATTTGTAAGTCCAAAGGGTAGGATTGTGAAATCGTAATATGTGTATCTAGTTCTAAAAGCAGTTTTAAAACTATCCTCATCTTTGATCTTTAGTTGGTGATATTTGAATTCTAGATCAATCTTTGAAAATACTACCACTCCTCACATTTGATCAAAAATATCATCAATATGTGGCAATGGGTACACGTATTATTTATTGTAGCTTCCTTAAGAATCTGATAATATATACATAGGTGTAGGGTACCATCCTTCTTCTTAACAAAGATCACTGGATCTTCCCAGGGTGAAATTTTGGGTCTTATCAATCCCTTGGACAACAACTCTTCCAATTGTATCTTAAGATCTATTAATTCAGTTGTAGTAATCCTATAAGGTACTTTGGATATAGGTTCTGACCCTAGTACTAGGTCAATGGACAAATCAAATACCCTTTTTGGAGGTAGTCTAGGTAGTTCATCTGGAAAGACATACATAAATTTATGTAAGATGGGATATTTATCCATATTTATTTCTTCAAAGCCTACCACTTCTCCTTCTTCAACCTCTTGTGTTTGATGACACATGCCATTATCTTGAGGACTGAATTCCTTGAATTCCTCTAATTTATCCATTTTTATTGCAAAGAGTTGACATCCTTTCATTTCAACCTATGCATTTGCACGACCGAAATCTGTCACAATTTCATTTCCTTAGGTGTTCATTGAAAAGACACTAGATTACCTAAATCATATAGACATTATATGATTTTCTCATGGAAATCTAATTTATCTCTATGCTTCCATATCCAATTCATACCTTAGATGAAATTGTAGGATCTGAAGGGTGCTATGTACAAGATTACTTCCATTGAGAAACTAGGAAGTTCAACCCTTTCCTCAAATAAATATTAGTTCACCATTTCTCTTCTTGGTTTTCATATTCTACAACCCAAGAATTTTTGATAAAACCATCCTTCCTAGAAATTTGATTAGCTACTCTAGGTGATTTTTTTTTTGTGGCTCTAGTATCTATAAGTATGGAAATAGGTAAGCCAAAAAAGTACCTAGAGTTTCCACCAACGTGATTTGGTATTTGGCTTGTCGATTGTCCACTATTGCATGGATCCTTTGCTAAAACGCAACCCGTTGAGGAGGAAGTGAATTACCATGTGGTTGAGAACTAGATGGTTTGTTGGGACATTGACTAGTATAATGATCCCCACCACATGTAAAGCATCCTCTTACTAGTCTTCTCCTTTTAACTGGCCTCTCAAAATTACCACCATTCCCTCCAGCCACTATTATAATTGTTGAAGTTGTTTCCTTGATGATCCTTCCTTGGCTCATTTCAATTATTGTGAGGTCCTTTTTCCCCTTCCCTTTTACATTCTTTTCCTTCATTAAACTTCCTTGGAGCCTGATTAAATTGAGACCTTCTAGTCCTCTTTTGATTCTTCTCTTGGTAACTTGAGGTTTCTTTGAGCTTCTGCTCTTTCTTGATTGCCTTTTCATATACTAGGTTCATAGTAGTTGGACCATGAACATCCACTTCTCCACATATTCGACCATGTAGACCCATAATTAACTTCCTTATATGAAATCACTCATCCTTTTGGTACATTGGTACATATATCAAGAGACAAGTGAACTTCTTCTAGTATTCATTCACTAACATATCTCCTTGCTTAAGATTCTAAAAGGGTAAAAGCACAAAGTTGTTTTAGACTTTATAAAGGAAATAACCAACACTTATCCAAATTTTAAACTTGAATCACTAAAAAGTGGCATATATATGTTAGAAATTTTGAAATGATGTAAACTAGTAAAATATGTATTTTTTAGTATATTTTATGTTTGTATTTTTTTTATTTTTTTATAAATATTTTATTCTAGTTTTTAATAAATTAACATTATAATTTAGTTGTTGATAAAATGCTGAAAAATGAAGTTGCATGAGACGTCAAACTTTTTATAGTATATTTTACTTTTAAAAGAAAAAATTGTGTGTATTTATAACTTGAAACTTTAGTGCATGGATATATTTTTTCCAATTTTGATAAATATATATTTTTAAATAAATATTAAAATGTCTGTCAATCAAAAAATAGTTGTTTCTATTGGATGCCAACTTTCATATTAAATATTTATCTAAAATGGGAAAAAATTTATACCATCTTGAAATAATTTCTTTTATCTAGTGCATCATATTTTTTTCAATTTTTGTAGATAAGTTTTAGTATTTTTCCTTAGCATGGTAATCAGCCTAATATTTTGTGTTGATAACCTACTTTTAGTAAAAATAATAAATAATAATAAAACTATTAAAATCAATATATTTTTGAAAACTACACTTATGGATCAACAAAAGGATATTTTTTATATTTTTTAAAAAATGTTATAAACATTAGGAGTTATTGAAACTTCAATTTTTCAAATAATTTTATTTTTCTGGTAAATTGGACTCAAAGTCATGCTCCATATATTTTTAGCCAACAATTTTAGTTGAAAAAGCTGTGAAAGTATCTAACTTAGCTAGAATGAATCTTACTAGATCATATGTTTGACCAAAATTGATTTCTAGTTAGAAATACTTAAATTCAGTTGTGCTAATAAGTTGGTTGAAAGTGTGACATAGATTTGTTCTTTTACCCAAAAATATATGAGCTTTTGATTAAAAAAGAGTTGGGGTAACCACCTCTTTTGAAAAATCTCAACAAACTCATCCCAAGTCAGCTTAAGGGGATTTATTCCAAGTTCCATCTTCTTGTTCATCCACCAGTTAGAGGCTTCTATTGCTAACTTGAAAGCTCCCCACATAGCTTTGGTGACTTTAGAATAGTTCCTAATCTCAAAGTACTTCCCCATTTGTATTAACCAAGCCTCAAATTCATCCTCACTAGTGCTTCCTTCAAATCTAGGAGGGGTAATATTTCTCATATCCCTAGATAATTCAGTTTCGAAATTCTTCCTCTTAGTTCCATCAAAATATGAGTGATTTTTGTCATTTTCTTGATCCTTAGATTTAGTGTGGTTTAAGAATCTGTTAGAACCCAAATTTTCATCAAAAACCAAAGGGATTTTATTCATTTATATCCTTTACTTTCCTATCCTTCCTTTAAAAATTCATTTTTTCCCATCTATAACATGTTCAAATCCCTTTTACCACCATATGCTTAACCCTATGGCTTTCATCGCTTTACCGCAACCCCTTATAAATCTATTTGTGGTAATGCGGTTGAAACATTTGATCCTACTGCTATACCGCTAATAGCTCAATCCATACCCACGGTATGGCGATAGCGGCTAAACGATCAGGCACAAAATTTTTACCGCGGCACCGCGCGTGGTCTAAACATAGACCATGGTGGCGTGGTGGGCAATTAGTAACTGGCCAAGCAACTAGATAGGAGGCCCATCGCGGTACTGCAAGGGGTTCAAATGAAGGGTGCAATAGTGCAGTGAACAGGGAAGCAACAACGGAGGCAGTAGTCAGCAATGGTTACCGCTACACTGTGGCCAGTCAGAATGTAGACCGCAGTGGCGCAGTGGATAGTGGCTGGCAGTTGGAATAGCTACCGCGGTACCACCACCGGTCACCAAGAAGACCGCAAAGCCACGGTAAAGGGTAAGTCACAGCCGGAGGAAGTGGCAAAGAAGAGATACTGTGATACCGTGGGTTGAAGATATGAAGGGCACAGTTGAGCGGTAAGGAGGTTGGAAGGTTAGACAAGTTGTCACCGCTATACCATGGTTGGTCAATAGGTTGACCATGGTAGAGCAGTAAATACAATAAAGGGAGCCTTGGGACATAAAATATAAAGAGCGATAAAATTGAGGTAAAATATGATTTGAAAAATAAAAGACAAGAAAAGGTAAAAGGGGAAAAAATAAAAGCTCGAATGTAGTTAAAATATTTAATTTTCCGATAAGGCAACCCAATTAAATATTTTAATTGTTGTCATGGAATAACAAGTGGTTTTACCAAACACTGAAGGGTCATGACCCTTGGTATGTAATGTATAAATATTTTGAAAAATTAGTTAGGAGGGAGGACAGGTAGGTGGTAGTAGTTAGATTTTTCTAGAAAATGGACTGGGAATGATAATAATGTATAGACCTTCCTGAAACATAATCAATGGAGATAAATCTTTTTAATTGGTGATTTTATTTATGGAGTTTAGTCATTGTGATATAATAATTTTCACTTCTTATGTGGGTTGTCTCCAACTTGAAGTTTTTAAATCATTTAAATCAGGATAACAAGTATACTTTTGATTTATCACAATGCATTTTTTCACTTTGTGTGATTTATTTAATAGGTGTCTGCAAATCATAACTAAATTATTTTAGATAATTCATAGTGATTTTAGGATTTATTTTGGATGGTTAAAGAAGAACCCAGTAAGAAAACATTCCAGCACTATTTGTGCAAGACATAAATAAATGAAGTTGTATGCCAGTCATTAGAATTTTATTTTCAAAGTTCCTAACAACTAGAGTTAAGCCAGAGAAGGAAACACACATAATTCATTATTTTCAACTGCATTGCCCATGTGGATAAAAGGCACTGATCTGCCTCAACCTAGAGATAAAATTTCATATCAAACAGCTTATTCAAATCCTTTTTTTTGTGCAGTAGAAGTAAGATTAGTTGTAGTAATTTTATTTGTCCACTTCCCTTTGCCATTGTGGGTAGATTATTTCACTAGGAATTACATTTCAATCTACATCATTCACATAGGTTCACCCGCCTTGGTCTAGTAGAACCTAAAGAGAAGAAGGTTCAATTGCATCAATTGGCCATGTAAGTTGGACAAAAGCATTGTGAGAGCTTGGCAACCTCTCGTGGTTCAAACCTACATTTTTGAGACCCAACAAAATATTCCCCTTCTTCCTCATTTCTAGGAACTTCATCATTTTCTTTGTTGAGTGGGACTTATTGTTCTATTCTTTCTCTTCCCCTCACTTCTTGCTCAAGATTTCATATCCTTGCATTAGTTTCATCCATGATTTCCAAATGTCGATCCAACTTGGCTTCAAAATTATTTGGACCTTGTCCAAATTTTTGACTCCCTCCAAGATTAGTTCTTGTCATGACCATTGTCTTAAGTAATTTTATACCTAGAGGTTCATCTTTTAGTTAGATCTTATCATGGTTTACTAAATGCATAGGAAAACATATAAAAAGAGTAAATAACCACACATAAAATTTCATTGAGGTTTCCATACACAAATATTGATAAAAACATATTTCTTACGTTTATTCATAAGGATTTTAGTATACTTCTTTTTACATAGAATTCCAATTTAAATAGTTAGAAGGAGAGTATCAATTGGGTTCAATCTCAGAGACATAGCTCAACAAAGTGTACCCCTCAAACTTTTTGTCATCTCTCAATTTCTCTTCTCTATCCAAAAAAGGGTAGTAACCTTCAAATTTATCTTTCGGCACATAGTTCTGAGGTACATATCCCTCAAATTCTCCACTAGAGGCTATAAAAACTTCAACCATAGGTACTACTCAAGGGTTTCTAAATATCAATGCTAGATTGAAACTACATTATGAGGGCATATCCATGGAAAGTGATAATGAGTCTTATCTCATAGGTGAGACAGATGGTAAGTTGATGAAATTGGATTCATCTCTCATCCCTATTTTCTCTTGGATAATCTATGATAAAGTGATATTGATTTTATCGGTATCACATATCCAGATGGCATTGTCATAGTTGGTTTCCTCTATGGTATGAACAGGGGCTTATTTTTCCTTCTTGGCCCATAGGTAGTGCTCATTTTTTATCACTAACTCTCTTGCAGATAACCTAAGATGCACCATCTTGGCACAAGAATTTTACAAACATTAGACTCGTAATGTTGGAAGGAAAAGCATAGCGAGCACATAGGTTCTAGAGCTGAACTTGGTAGCTCTGATACCATATGTAACATGCCCATTGTGCTACATAGTAACTTTCTTATGCTTTAACCTTAAGTAAAATTTCAAGCATCTATCTATTAATACCAATAAAAAATTTCCAACCCCATTATCAAAGAACCTCTAGGACTGGCTGGTAGCTTTGCCAAAAAAGATCAACAAAGGCGTCTTTAGCTATATTTGGAAAAATTTTCCCTCCATGGCATGTTGGGAAGTATGGAAAGAAAGGAACAGGAAAAAAATTCAAGAGCAATCTATGGGCAAAGAAGTATTGGCAGGGCACTTGGTTGGGGCGGTCGTGGAGGTGGTAAACATAGAAACCAAAAGGTTAAGCTTCCCAAAGAATGTCTTCTCCAGTAGGAAAATCAAGTTGTCTAACAAATTTTTTGGCCTGTGAATCCCTCCTATCATCGGTGTTGTGGACGCCATCCCAAAAGATGAAATAAAAATCAAAATGGTGTGGTAGAAGCCGACACCAGGGTGGACGAAGATAAATTTTATGGTGCCTCAAAAGGTAACCCAAGTATGGCTACTATTGGTTGTGTGGCAAGAAACTTTGAGGGTGTGGTGGTCGCACAAAAGGTGGAGTACATTGGCCAATCTATGAATAACATGGTAGAATTTTGCGCTGCCCTATGTGGGTTGGAACTAGGAAAATCCATTGGAGTGTTGAAGTTGCATCTGGAAGGTGAATCATTTTTAACTATGAATACCATCAGATGTAATTCCACCCCCAACTCGCTACTAAGTAGATGGCTTCCTCCAATCAAGAGCCTCGTCAACTCCTTTGAGGAATTCCAAATTAGCCACATCTATCATGAAGGGAATACTATGGCAGACAGGTTGGAAAAAGGGGCAGTGGCTGAGGTTGGAAATGGTCATGGGTGATCCCACAAAGCTGGTTTAAAATTTCTGAGAGGAACTAATGAATTTCGACGCCAACTAAATTGGCCCATGTGAGATGGCAAGGCAAGACAAAGTACCTCGGCAGTAGTGGTGTGGCTTTCAAGGACAAGGGTTGTGTGAAGCCTCGATTGAATCATTCTGGCCAATGGGATACGACTGGCAACCTGAATCACACCCTCGAGACCTACAATTGGTATGATTGATGATCATTGGAAAACTAAAACAACAAGATATGGTATGTTAGCATCCTGGATAGATTTTGGCAATCTATTCAAGTTAGGTGAGTGTCACCTCCAGCAGAACAACTTCGAGAATGTTAGACTTTTTCTTTTAAGGTTATTCATGGGAAATAATTGTGCATTTATTGCATAGCCCATTAGGTGGGAGACAGTTATAAGTGGTGATTACGGCCATGGGGGAGTCACATTTAGTAAGTAGTTATCGAAGTGTCTCGTGGAAGTAGTTGGCAAGCGGTGACATCATGGATATGCCTGTGTGCCTGGAAATGACCACAAAAATGGCGCCTTTCCAGGGTGAGGTGACGAATGTTAGATTGTGAAGGATCCTCTCTATAAAAAACAAGCTAGTGGTTCATGTAGTGAAGGAGGTCTTGGGTTGTGAATTTTTTTGGACTTACCACAAACACTAGCTCAACACCAACATTCTAGTGATGTTCCTAGTTCTTGCACTTTACAGAGGTGTGGTGCAGCCGAAGGTGAAAAATATTTGTCAGAGACTATTCAAGCATATTTATCTAGGAGAGATTGATGTGGTGTTGGACAATGTAGATGAAGAATGGATGATTCTTGTTCCTCAACATTACTACTTGTCCAAAAGACGGGGCTCAAGGCCAATTCTAAAGTTTACAATCCTCTCTACGATTGAGACTAAATATTTGGAAGCAAGTCAGAGGGACATTGACAAGAACCTCAACTTTTTATTGTGCATGGCTTCCCTCCTTCCTCCCATGATGAAGGATGAGTTGGGTAATTTCATGGCCCATGAAGCTTTTGAGGTGGAAAATGATAGTGATAATGAAGACTCCCTAGTGGAACCTAGGCTATCAAATACGGGGGAGGATTGGGTGGAGGAGGATGATCGGGACATAAAGGATATAGCCAATGGACCTACTCACCGAAAGTGCAAGTTGGAGTGCCCGATAAAACCTCGTGGAAGGAAGATGTGTAAGGAGGAGGAAAATCACAGCTCAGAGTGAGAGCCGTCGAGCCCCATTTTTACTACACTTCATGGCCCCAAGAAGATAAAATGAAGGAATGGAAGAAAGTCCTGACAAAACCCTGTGTTGTTGTTGGTTCATGTTTTTAAGTTTTTTGGCAATAGTTAGCTGGTTCAAGTGGTAGGTTGTATGTTGCTAGGGGGTGGGAATGGAGATATTGGCTGGTAACAACAATTTTGATATGTAGTCGGGTTTCTGCATATGTCTGAACTCAAAATTATAATTTTTTTTCTTCGATATAATATATGATGTTGGCCACATCCATCTATTAATCTACCAAAAAAAATAGCAATAAATTGTTTCTTTAAATATAAAAGATAACATGCACATTTGAGATAAACATCTTTCCAAAATTTCCATTGTATTATATCAAAGTTTTACAAATTTCCAATTTATTGATAACATAGTCTATAATTCATGATAACATTTCTCTTTTACAATTTTTCCATTATAATGGATACAAAATACAAATACAAGGCCCCAATGAGCTTACTAAAAAGATATGTACGAATAGTCTTAAAAATCCTCCACTCAAATCTTGGTTGCCAACTGATGTAGAGAAGCATCACTCAAGTGTTTTTCTGCCAACCATGGACTAATTGTGGTCTCCCACACATCTACCTAACTAATAGATGGCCCTACTCTTCAATGAAGAGATTGGTTTGGTAAACTTATAGTAACATGACCTTTCTTGAGCTTGGTGGTGTGTCCTAAGCAATTCTAGATTTGTCATATAATGGCTATAACCTATACATATGGCATTCCCTATCTAGTAGGTATATTTGGAAACATAGTGAACTGAGAGTGTAAATATTGGTAACTTACACTACTTTGGCCAAAGTGTTCATCACTCCTAATTTCAGAGTGTACGTCACATGCTCACCCACCTTCCTAGATTGGTTTATATATATGACTATGCATACCCTATGCATAGTCTATCACCTTCATTAGATTATCTTAACCCAAGGAATAACCTATTACCTCTATGTTTATCTAACACATCTACGAAGTAACCAAAGTAACTCTGAATCAATTAATTTAACCATTAGCTATGCAATCTATAACCCTATCATAGTATATAATACCCTCTATATCCACCCATTCCTTCATATGGAGTATATAAAAACTTGATCAAGAAAAATAGATATTTACTCTAAACATAACAAGCATCCTTTCACTTTCATAAAATAATAAATCAATATTTCCTTAATAAATAATAGAACTAGCTTCCCAACAAAACAAGCAATGCCACACAATCTTTTCAAAAACATATAACAAAGAATAAAAGAGTAGGAATCAGCATGCCTATTTATGTAATGCTCCAATTCGTTGATTCAAATTCTCAACACAACCTTCCCAACTCAGTTAGTAACTCTAAAATAGCTTTACCCCACTTTACCAAAGATTATCCCTCCAAAATACTCTTTCAATTCTCTCATAACTCTCTCCCTCACTACTCAAAAAATCATAATGCAATAGCTCAAAAAAACACAACTGTAACGTAGAAAAATGTATCCTTTTTCACGCTCATTTGGACCTTTTCTTGTGGTTTTTGGCCTAGTTTTTCTTGGATTTAATGTTGTAATGTGACCAACACATTCACATAGGTCTTGAACCCTTATGAATCAACAAGAATTCTATGGTGTCTTGCAAAGGTGTTGTGAAGTGTTGTAACCCACTTTCACACTTTTCTAGGACCCTTATATCATAATTCACCTAAACAACCTCCTTTTCCCCCTTACCAAGGCTTATTTAAAAGTTTTGTAAAGATTTGTAACAAACTCACACTTTCGTAGGCTTTCCATCAATAAATTGACCCTTTCTTATGATAAAATGGCCCCTAAATGCACTTATAGGCCCTCATTGAGTGTGTTTCGGAAAACAAACTTGTTAAGAATCATTAATTACATTTTAATTCCTAACATCCACTTAAAATTTCTTAAGTGGACTAAGTCGCCACCTTGGGCTCAACTTAGTCCCATTTGGCATAAAAATCAAAATTAACTCAGAATTTTGGCATGATATTGTCTTCTAAACCTTAAGATTGGCTTGTGATGAGGTATTTTTGAGAAATTAGGGCACAACATGTATAAATAAAGGGTTTTCCCCTCATTTTGACCCCATTCATCCAATTCTATTCTATTCATTCATTCTCCTTTCATCATTCCTCATTCTTCTCAAGCAAGCTAGGCTTTCAATATTCTAATTCATCAAGCAAGCATTCAAGGGATGAATCTTCAAGTATTGTTACGACTACTCAAAATCAATCATCAAATAAAGGTACTAACTCCATTATTTCATGTTCATACTCCATTACATTATCTCTTCATTTTGGTTTAGTTATTAAAATGGGTTTGACCGAGGAAAACCCCCATGCCCTAACATCCAACATTTTTTTTTATCTCTTTGTGTAATTTGCAGGTCTTTTTTGCAAATTTTTCAAAGAGAAGGTGTGGAATGTTTTCAACAACTCTTCAAAGCCCTTCAAGGTTGTAAAAATACTAAAAGAAGCTTGGAGAACACATACAGGCCGAATTGTGTAGTTTTAGATCCAAAAAATTACTAGGAGCATAAGTGCAGGTCGAGGTCTACAGATTCCCCTTCCAAATCTCCAAAAATGAAAAAGTGGATACTTCCCCCAATTATGGTGACTTAGTCCCACTCTGCAATTTTTTAAGAGATTTCTGCCCATTTGGTTGAAACAGGCCCCAATGTAGTTTTTCATAATCTTCCTGAAACTAGACTAAGTCATCTAGTTTGGCACAAGTGTCCTGCCAAGCTTAAAAATTAGTATTTCTAGAATTTCAAAGTTGTTGCAAGTCTGCAACACACTTCCAGTTGCACCCTTTTGTTTCACAGTCTTCTATTTAGTTTTTTTTTCATTTTTAGGTCGGGTATGTGCAAGATCACGATGTGCCAAAAAGTGGCGATATGTAGGTGATATGATGGCCCATGTGCCTGACGACATTTTTTTACCCAAAAATGATGAAACAAAAAGGGTTTTTAAAAGAGATTCTCGACTTTCCACCAATATAAATTATTCTTTGTTTTGAATTTAATAAATTATTATTATTCGTTTTCTATTTGAATTATGATTAAAGTCTTGATTGATAGGCTAATTGAAAAACATCTATAGCTTTCAAATGGTATCACATTTTTTCAATCCAAAACATGTGTCACATTCTATGCTTCACATACTATATTTTTTAAAAGTTGTAATAAAAAAATCATAAATAATTATCTACTTATAAAAAAATTACAAAAAATATGCATCACATCGAGACATGAGTCCTCTACTTATATCTAAAATATTATTAAATAATATTATCATTTTACTATGGTTAGAGTGGTCATACAGACACCTACTTCTTATTTTTTCCTTGAAATTTAAGTACTACTGCATTGAAATTTAAAATTTTCACCAAATAGATTTTTAAAAAAGGAAAACATAGTAGTTTACAAACTACATTCAATTTTCTATAGATTCTTTTCTTACATATTTTTGAAATAATATAGATAACTTATTCAAATTTTTAATTCAAGTTGCCTAACTCTGATTTTTTTAATTTTCATCACCACTTAAGGGTCTATTTTTTCCATGATGATCCTGCACATACTCGGTCATGTTTGTATATCACAATGTGTTTTCAAACAATTTTCATTTTCTAAGTCTCACATATGTATTTAGTCTCTTTTATTAATTTCCAACATTTAGATCATTGCATTTAATCATATTCAATCTCACTTACATTAGTCTTGAATGTAACATTTCCATTTTGGTATCCCTCTCTTATTTTAGGTGAAAAACCCTAGAAGTGTTAGAGAACCCTAGGTGGTACCAAAATCTATGTTACAACAATAAAATGTAGATAATGCATGCTCTCACATGACGTTAATAGCTCCTCTATTTATACACAAAAACTAGAAACTAAAGGCTAAAAATAGGACATGAGGATTGACACTTCTCAACTCAATTGATTCGACTCAGCAAGGCAAATAAAAGGTGGAAGCTAAAAATGATGCACATAGAACACATACATAGCCAAGTGAATGATTCTCTCATCACAATTAGAAAAAAAAGAAAGAAAATTAGAAATGTAAGGTATATGTTTTCTTATAGGTCGACTAACATAGACAGTTTTACTCTTGACTAATTCTATATATTTCATATGCTTTACAATCTAGAAATTCATATTGAGAATATACTTCTAATCAATTCATTTCTTTACCAGTTTGGCGCCACCTTATGTCATTCATGCCACATTATTTGGTTGATGGTTAATTTTTTTGACCTAGTCAACTATTACCTGTGCATGAGAATTTGATATTGTTTTCTTTAACAAAGTATTGGCATCGACTCTTTACACGTTGGAAGGTATTAGTTAATAAGCACTTTATTTGGTCTTGCTTATATACATACTACTATGTGTTTTATATGTTTTAAACTACATTCAAATATATATAATCATGCACTATTTACTTTAGCATTGTTTCACTTATATAATCATGCACTATTTACTTTACCAAAAAATTAGCACGAAGAAGGTGCATGGGTGTTGTACAAGCTTGTTGCTAGTTGTTGAATGCTTGTAGGCTCCCACCATTATGTTAGGCATTTGGGTAAGTTTTTTGAGCATTTAAAATCTGCCATGTGTGAGTACAAGTAAAGGAGCCAATATAACTCCACACAATAGATAAAATGTTATGTCATACGACCAGGTAATCTGGATTTTGTGTCAAAAAAATTCTGAAGGAATTGCATATTCAAAGACAGATATAAGACTAGAATTATTCTTTTGAACAATGACAAATGAGGCTTTGTGAATATTTAATTTGAGATTAATCTTTCATTTATGGACAATAAATTGTTCAACTTGAAGAAAGATGGATTATCAAATGCTTTATAATGGACATGCTTAAATAGCTCTTATATCTCTTTAATTCCACGCTTTCATCCTTTTTCCTGTGATCTTCAGAGGGAAGTCCTACCATGAGCACCTTTCTATTGCCAAGATTCCTAATAGTATCTTTGAGCCTTCTTCCATGATGGAAAATTGTGATCCCTATCATGAAAAGTACAAAGGAGATGTGTCCAAGGATATGTTGTTGTTGCCACCATTAAGACTAAGAGGACAATTTATTTTGTGGGTTGGTGTCTTGCTCGGTTGAAGTGTGGTATTTAATTATTAGCTCTCAACTATGGAAGGGGATCTTGTCAAGATCCATAGGGTAGTTTGTATGATATCTAATTCCACAAGTGTTTTAAAGGTCTTCTTTCACATTGATCACAAGCTTAATTTCATGTATGTCAAGCATTCGTATGTTGATGAGGGTATGGAAAAAGGAGAGTTATTTGGAGGTCAAGAGGATGAGGACCCATCAATCATTCATTTACAATATATGAGGATCCGTAAATGGTTACATAGACATTTGAATCATCTCTTATTAGTGGTAACTTAGAGGTAAGTTTCTTTGCAAGAGAATATGTTACTCAAATTATTTTTATGAGTATTGTAAGATGTCAAGTAGTTTATATATCTTCAATGAGATGTACCAATCATTATATATTTCTTGAGATGTACCAATCAAGTAATGTCTTCTTACTACTAATGTGTGGGAAATTACATTCCAAAACATTAATCTTTTTTACTGAGTATCTTATAGATGAGTTTGTCAATGTTACCAATGGATCTTCAAAGAGTTATGCATCGAGGCTATCTTTGCTACACTTAATGAGGCCTCCAAAGACTCATTCAAAATATAAAATAGATATATGATCAATTAGAGTCTAGTGGCATCCAAGGATGGAGGAATTTTCATCATCTCAAGTCAGCTTCTCACTTTGAGATGGTGCTTTGCATGAGTAGCATTTTTGTTTTCTTTCTTGTCTTTCTTGTTGATGCTGATGATTTTCGAGAATACATATATTGTTCAAAGTTTGATTTTTGGAGATAGGTAAGGGATTTGGTGTTGAAGTTGATATGGATTGTTGTCAAGAAATTTTATGAGACTTTGATCAAGAATTATATCCTTACAAGGGTCATGGGATGACTTGATGGAGCCCTATGTTTGCAGTGATCAAAATGGATTGTTGTTAAATACTTTGGCAATCAGTGATTCAAGAGTTCACAAAAATGGAGCCCTATGTTTGTAGAGTTCCATGTGGAGCCCTATGTTTGCAGAGTTTCATAGATTGGTATTGCAAGAACTTGAGAAATCAGCTCGAAGCTACACCTTTATGAGGTTTACGAGGTAGCTTGATGGAGTTCCACTTGATTCAGGATTTTCTCCTTCAAAGGAAGATCTTCTCAATAATGTGCATTTGATTTGTATTCAACAAGTTTTGTTATGTAAGCATTGAGGGGGGAATCCCTTAGCAAGGTAAAGTTTGAGGTTTTGATGATACATTTGTAGAACAATGTAATAAGGGAGGGAATATAAGCATAACTGTACATTACATTGTTATGCAGTTTGGGTATGTGGGCATGTTTAACTTTCTTCCCAATCAAGTTCATTAATTGTCCTCCCAACCTATAAATCTTGTGCTTCTCATTGAATAGATATGATATTTTTATGCTCTTTAATTATTTGATAAATTATTATTCTTTTAATTTTTTTTATATATTCACGACATGCATCAAACATTTTAATTGTTCCAATAAATTTTTCTACAATCTTAACCATCTAACCATCTATTTTCTTTTAAATCTAAAAATATCATAATTTGATCCTAGTATCTTCACTTTTCAAAAAACATGTTTAATTTTTTTAATGTAATTATTTTATTAACTTGTTCAAATTTTATGAAAGCTATATTTTCATTCTACATTACATTCTATAAATAATAAAATTATTTTTCTTAAAATTACGGGGGAGCATGTCAATTTTTCATTTTTGAGGGTGTCTACTTTAAGAATTTATAAAATTTAATATATTCATTAAAAAATATAAAAAAATACTTATACTAATACACAATCTTGAATAACATTTCATCAAAACATAGTTACAAAATAATTAGTGGAACTCAACAAATGGAGGGAATGCACATGACACTATATTCTTTTAGTTTGGGTAAAAAATAAGGTCACTTTATTTGCTCTCAAATTTTGACCCCACTAATCTTCACTATTTTCTAAACACGCAATGATTTAGAAAATAGATTACATGCACTTACCTTAATTTTACATATCATTCTTAAATTACAATACAAAATCTCAATTGTAATAAACATCATCAAAATCTCCAATCAAAATTTCTAAAAAAACTATTAAAATATATCAAATATTTTAATACTAAAACATCTAGTAAACTTTATTTAATTTCTATATTATTATACACTTCCCAAATTGTATGTTTAATACATGTAATGTAATGTAACAAACACCATCAAAATCCCCAATAAAATTTTCTTGAAGAACAAAACAATACAAAATATATTAACATTTTAAATGATGCTTTGTTGAGTTTCTAATTAAAATGCATTGATTAGTTTAAAATATTTATTGACAATAATAAGGTAGGTTACTTAGAAATACACAGGCGTATGAATATATAACTTTAAATAGATTTAAATATGTTTCTTACCCTCATATTATGCACTAGATGTCGAGTTGAAGCTAACCAACCAATGGATTAGAAGGATAAAAGAGTTGACTCAATATAGTCAACAGATTTAGGTTACAAGATTTTAAACTAGCACTTGTAGTTGGGGAAGCTGCAAGGAATATGCAAGGAATACGCCGATAGTTTTATATAATTTTTTGAACATTATTGGTCTTGTGTTTGCATATGATTTTCTTTTGGAGAGACATTATCTTAACTGCATCAATTCTAACACTTGGGATATTCCTTGTACTAAAATTATTATTTTTAATTAGAATATGTATTTTTACACAAATAATTTCTTCTTGAATATTTACATTCCAAATTTTGGTGCTTCATGATGAATATCAACTCTATATGTGTGCTACCACAATAATGGGTTACACTTTTTGGGACATCCTGATTTTTGCTAAAATCACATATTTTTAGAAAATATAATGATTTAAGCCTTAAAAAGGTTCTATTTTAAGGGTTTTAATTGAAGAGGGTTTGATAACACCCACTTCTATCAAACCTCCTTGGATATAAAGCCGCTAGTTTTAAACCATACCTACAATGGAGTCTCCTCTACACCTATCAAAATGCTGATAAAAAACCACTTTTGATTTACCTTTTAGGGGATCAAATTAGTTTATTTAAAATTAGTTTTTTGTAAACATGTATTCCTTATTATAAGCTTCCCAAAAAGTATAATTTTAAATATATTTTATTTTATTTTTATATTTATTTTTTATTTCTTGTGAATGTAGGTTTTTCAATGAACATCAAGGTCTTTATTTCACACATATGAAAAAATAGGAAAATAGAGAAAAAAATTTATTAAAAATTCATGTACACTAGCTATTGATGTCCTTATTCCAACAAAAAAAGAATAAGTTAATTCAAATGAATACAAAAAAAGTTATGCAGTTGAAAGTATAATATATCTAGATTATAATTACTCTAAATTAGAAAATTAATTAAAAAATATATATGCAACAAAAATTTATGAAACAATATCCATCCCCTAGATAATGGTGTGAAAACACTGTATTTAAAAAATTAGAATTTTATGCTTTCTATAAAAAAAGTTATGCAGTCGAAAGTAAGCATCAATTTTTGAAAATGATGTTTAGGAAAAAATATAAGCTAATAAAAATACATAAAATAATTCACAATTTATTTTTTAATTTTAAAAAAATATATAATTAGATTCTTAACAAAAAATATCACAAATCACTAGTTTACTTCATCTTCAAATTCTTAATGGTTTAGCTTCTATAGGCGTACAAAAGTGAAGATCTGGTGAAAAATGTTGATTTCAATGTCAAGTTTGGCAAAAAAGTGTAACCCATTATTGTGGGATCACCCATATACAATATTATAATTCTTAAACAATAAATGAAAGCAGCTTAAATGGTTTGTGAAGAATTATGTAGTTTTTCTATCTGTGTGCTTCACAATATTGACTGTAGGTATTTACCACAAATATGTAATATGTAATATTAATTGACTTTGCTCACAACCTGATGACTGGGTGCAAACAAAAATCAGTCATGATTGTATAGTGCAGCAACATTCATGGCCGATTCTTTAAGTTAATTTGAAGAGTTCGGGTTCGATTTTCTGAGGGTCTATGATATACTAATTGCTTTAAAGTAATTTTCTTAACTGAGGAAAAATATAGAATATTGTCTGTCAAAATTAATCTTAAAAAGAGATACCAGATCCACAGACCCAGGATGATATTCTGGACCAATTTTAACTGACCATTTACCCTCAGGGTACTTAATTAGGGAGGTACAATAATTTAGTTAAGAGTGCATCAATGAATTTACAATTGGGAGACATTATCTTAACTGCAGCAATTCCAACACTTGGGTATTCCCTGAACTAAAATTATTATATTTAGTCAAGGTATCTATTTGTACACAATAAATTTTTGCTTCAATATTTACATTCAAAATTTATGAATATCAATTTTGTATCACACATCTTCTTTCATTCTTTAGAACTCTGCAATTTGAGATCTCATTTATTTCATACGCATATATACATTCAAGTATAGTATTGGGAGTGGTATATTGCATCTAAATTGATATTTGTTTCAAGCAAAGTGTAGTATGCAGTGACAGCTGGGACAATCATTCAAGATACAACCAAGGCCATGGATTGGTAATGATGCCTCCATGAAAGGAAGCAATCCTTTCTAGAAACTGGATACACATACAGTTCCTCCACATCTAGATAAAGTTGCAGAACACTTCATACACACAAAAAAATAGTCGCAAGAAAATGACCAATCCACATTTCAATTCGTTGATCCACAATACCAACTATCATCAAAATAGGAAATTGCACTTACTATTATTAAACAACACTATAACAACATTTCGTCGAAGTGCAAGCCTAAACCATAAAGTTAGGGCTTCAAAGGACACTACCCACTATCATCAAAATAGGAAATTTCACTTACTATTATTAAACAACACTATATCAACATTTCCTCGAAGCGCGAGCCTAAACCATAAAGTTAGGGCTTCAAAGTACAAGGAGGATTTCTAGGTCGTCTGCCATCTGGTGATCCTTCAAAAGTCATTGTTGTCAGATTGAAGCTAGGGCTTCAGATGTCATTGTTATCAGACTAAAGCTAGGGCTTCAGAGGACAAGGAGGATTTCCAAGTCATCTGCCATCTGGTGATCCTTCAAATGTCATTGTTGTTAGACTGAATTGTTATTACTACCCACTAACATGGAACTAGACATTTTTTTGGATTTTGAGCCCATGCAAAATAATAAAATTAGCTTACGAGCATCATTTTCTTAAATGATAGATCACATTCATTTATACTTTCATTTTTATTCATTTTCAAGAAGTTGTGACAATATCATATTTACTAACTCTTTTTTGGCAGTTCATATCCTTTAAAAGGTTTTTAGATTTTTAGTGTTTGAATCTTGCACTAGGTTTTAGTTTGGGCTTTTCTAATGAATATTTGAACAAAATGAGGAAACCTATGTTTAGAGGAATTGAGACAATTCTCATAGGTTTTATTTAGAATAATAATCATTTGGTTATATGGACAAAACAATGTTAATCCAAGTCTCTTACTTTCCATTTTAAATGAGGCAGGGTATATTCAAGATGTCCAAACATGACTATGAAATATGACGTATTTTCCCACAATGGAATATTTTCACACATTCTTCTATTCTATTCTATGTTGCTTAAAAACTCGTCTCTTTAAAAATATTAAAAATTATCTATCATAAATTCTTTCAACTATCCTTGATACATAGTTAATCCCTACATATACTCTTAGATTGATGCTAGAAGACAATTCTATACTTCACAATTTTTGTGTTGGTTACCCCACAAATGGTTGTTGCCCAAGGCTTGTTTATCGACGCTTGTAGCCCAAAATTATGTTCTTTCTTCAAAACAATTTTTCACCCAAGATTGTTTCCGTAAACAGATTACTGAATGATGATTGAAGCTCTAGAATAAGTTATTATTCCTTACTAGATAGCTATGGGTTGTTTCCTTGTTAAATTAGGATTTTTGGGAACAAGGTGGATGCCCTAAGAATGTAATCTAGGAATAAGTGTAGAAAAATGGTGAGCCAAATCTTAACTCCTAACTAGCACTAAACATCAAATGGCATTCACCATATATATATTTTCAGATAAGTTTCATGGTCACAGTTTGGAAACACCTATTGCATCGACATGTATATGTAAATGTTAGGTAGACAGTCTCTAACAGACTTTAGGAATGTTCCTTTGCCTGAGAAATATAATTCACAATAATTGGGAAACTGCACCCAAAAATGGGCAAAAAATGGTGACTCTTCACAGTATTAAGGGAATATGCTGACATCCACAATTATTATGAAACTACCCCTAAAAATAGAGTATATTGGCATCCACTTCAAATGTTGTTTCATCGCCTTATAATTTTGTAACATTTTATCTGTTTACAATGGATCACCTTGTTTGTACATACAAGGTGAAGACAAATGGTGAAGACAACAAGTGTGAGCATTTGTAGATAGATGTGTCTATCTCACCATTTAGCTATGGGTAGCATGAATTAATATTAATTTTGATCAAACCTGCAAGGACAATGCAGAGTATAACCATCACCAAATCCCTCTATTCATTATTGTCGTATTTTGAATCTTCAATAGGTATAACACATAGTTTAAAAACCTAGCCAGTACTCTTGCAAGTACTTACCAAAAATTGCAGGTTGTGAGTAATCATGGGGAAAACTAATGACAGTTTTTTTGCAAGTCACTTGGCATGGTTTCAATGAGTTTTTTTTGGGTGGTGGGGGGGGGACTCTGTATGTGGCCAGTTCATTTTTTTGTTGTGTTTTCTTTCATTCTAAATCAATTTTGTTGTTGTCTATTAACTGAAGGCATTGGTTTTGAATTTTAGTATCAAATTAAATGATCATAGAGATTTATTGTCAATGCCTGATAGTTACAGATCCATATTTTTCAATTGAATTGAATGTCTCCATTAAGAATACAATTACATTTAATCAATTTGATCAGATGTAAGCAGTTTTAATTATTTTGTAAAGGTAAAGATATCAAGGATATATTAATGTTCACAGTTCGATTGTTTGCTATTTTTATAACACTATTGTGTCCAAATTAAAAGAAAATAATATATATTTTTTAGAATTAAAAAGAGATTCATCCTTATACAGTTTGGACCAAGCAAATTCATGAAGAAATATTGCATGTTGGTAAAGGTTCCGACAATTATTTATTGATGTGTACACCATCTTATTTTTTGCAGTATTGCTTCCTTTTACTCATTTTTACACTATTAAGGTCAGACAATTAAGAAGTATAAATGCAGGCTTGTGCCACAAGTAATGGTTTGCATTGTTTTGTTCACTAGTTACATGAACATGTTTCAATGATGGTAAGAAGTTTAGGTCAAAACATTTGATAGAGAATTTTTATGCTGCGTGTTTCTAAATACTGGAAGTGTAATGCCCCGCCTTGCAACCCTAAAGGAAGTTGTAATTCATGACTTAAGTGAACCAATTTTTTTTTTATAAAGTGTAATAACATACACATTCACTTACTAATTAACAACAACCTCTAAGGCTACAAGGTTAGGATTACTTAAACCCACACATACATCTTACATAAACCATAGCAATAAATACTTTATGAGATAAACATCAAACATCATAAGAATACCACATAACATAACAAGATGAGCATCCAAGATACAATCTCAAAAACATTAAATTAATCCAATAGTTACATCACTCATTCCCAGAATGAGACTA
The DNA here is from genome assembly GCA_007115665.2 of Sequoiadendron giganteum. Lineage (NCBI taxonomy): Eukaryota > Viridiplantae > Streptophyta > Pinopsida > Cupressales > Cupressaceae > Sequoiadendron > Sequoiadendron giganteum. The sequence continues at coordinate 814,456,115 of CM021102.1, forward strand.
TAGTACAAAAGTATAACAATTACATAATCTCACCTCATAACATAAGAGGGATAAAATAACTTATACAATCTGAAATATTACAATGTAAGAAAATGCAATAAGAACTGTGAGCTGTCCATCTGGATGTCTCACCTCCATGAACTGAAGATCAAGGGGGACCCAACGATTTTGGTGCATGTTCCACCCAACCATGTGGTACCATAAGGCCCACCCCCCATGCTAGGAGATAGTAACCACACAACATGATCAAGATACTACTACCTCTAACCAAAGGTAGACTCAAACTAACTCATACTGAAATAAACAAATACAACTCTCACATCACTGACATAGGTCACATTGCTTCCAGACATAAAATAGACCAATTATATTCAGAGAACCATACACATATACAAATACCAATCACCAAGGGAATCTCAAGAGCATACACCTAAGAATCATAACCACTCCATCCCAAGGGAAAAAACAAGTATAAGAACTCACTCCAACCATTTTGGAGGCAACAAAACACATAGTCCACTCCTTTCATAGGAGGCAACAAGATGAAACCACATAACAAGGTCACTCCATACAAGGAGACACAGATCCCATAATCCGCTCCTAAACCGAAGAGGTGCAAACATCCTCGTTCATGAAAACCAGGTAATAACTGAAAATACACCAAGCACTACACAAGGGAAGAACAACTGGTTGACATAAAGATTCGATAACCCTCATCCACTAAGTTCTTCTGAAAGTCTTATAATTTAGGACTAACACTAAATCCCAAAACCCACAATGCAACTTGACGACATAGCAACAAAAGCATTCAAGTCATAAATCAAATCTAATATTTGGATTTCCTAAATCCATACTCATTCAATAGGTAGTGTTGACAAAGTCAAAGACATGATAACTAGATCATCTGAAATAATCATAACCCCTATTTCCTCTTTCATTATTGAAAATCTAAAACATTTAAACTTACTTCTCTTTACTGAATACAGAAAATTAAATCATTCAAGATAATCATGAGGAAGTTACTACTTTTGGATATACTAAATCCATATCTCTTTCATATTTCATTCACAATGAATTAATTGCTCTAATGGAAAGAAAGCAAATTAGGATAACTATTTGCCTCATCAATATAACAACTTCTTAATTTACTTTTAAATCGACACAAAATCATGCAAGTAAACTCTTTCCATTTCCTAACCAAATCTTATATTTCATTCAATTTCCTATTTAGAACATGCAATCACTTTAACATAATAAAATATCGTTTTTCTACCCATTTACCCATATACCCTAATCAATCCATTTTAAATCTCTATTCAATAATATATTGCATGCATCTTATTAAAATAAAATACGATAATGAATTTACACTTAATATATATATATATGCTCCATATTATATAGACACCAAATATATATATTAATAAATTTAATTACATATATTCTTTAATATTTCATTCACAACGATTAAATTGCTCTATGAAAATAAATAAAACATAATAAATATTTGTCTTTTCAAATATATTCATTTCCTAGATTTACTTCCAATACAACATAAACTATTGCCATTACTATATTCTATTTCTATCCAAAACCTATATCTTTTCAATTGTCTATTCAAAACATGCCATTTTATCAATGTATAAAAATAACTCTTGGCTTTTCTATTTAACCATGCATTCATTTTTATTTTTTTCCAGTAAAATCTCATTAATTAAACAAACATTCAAATATAAATACTTCTACAATTCTTCGATATATTTAAATATCCTTTTTCTTAACAATTCGACCATGCATTCAAAAACCAACACAAGTACACATCTAATTGGATTTCTTTCGTTTTTTATCTAACTCATATAATTCAATCAATTTCCTATCTAAGCATGAAATTTATAAAATATCTCTTTCCTTATCTATTTGACCTTGCAATTATAAAATATCTTAAAATATCATTTTCCCTAACAGTTTAATCATGCATTTAACCTTATCTTTTTTTTTAAATCTCCATGCAACTCAAATACATGCACTTAAATAAAGCAAATTAAAAACTAATTATACTCCTGATTGAAAACAACATGTAAATATATATCATATGTATATATATTAATATATTTTATTAAATAATACATTATTTAATAAAACATATTAAATTTCAACAAATAAAACATATTAAATTTTGGGGAGAAATTACACTAATATTTAATTCTCTAATTGCTCTTAACAAGATAAATATTTTCAACTATAACTCAAAATATTTCGCTTAAATTAAATAACCAATTGCCCTTGCAAATTAAATCATTATAAAATTAATCAAATTAACATTTGGTCTCTTCCATAACTTATTGTGTTAAAATAAGATCAGTATTTGGACTATAACCCAATATCATATATATATTTTTCCAATTAAGTCAAATTAATAATTGGACCTTTTACATATGAATTTAAATTTCACAATTAAATCTAAAATTATGCATTCTTTAAATCAGATATTTAACTCCTTCAATTAAACTTTAATATGCCATTTTAGAATAAACAATAATTTCCCCATACGTTTATAATTTTATTTCCACTAATCTAATATACATATTTTATTTAAAATAATATAAATATAATATAATATTTTAATATTATAAATTATAATATAAAATATTATCAAATAATATTTTAATATTATAATAACAATACATAAAATATTAATATTTATAAATATCAATTTATTAATATTTTATTATCAAAGCAGCCATGAAAAAATAACTTAATAGCAGTCTCATGTTTCAAACATAACTCAAAAACTACGATCTAGGTATTTGTGATTTTTTTACAGGGATAAGAAAATTCCAAGGCGCAAAAACCCTTTAAATTTTCTAACAACCAAGTTTGTGAAAGTGCAGTTATATGCGACGCAACCAGACCATTTTACCTTGAAAAATATAACTACCTGTGGATTTTAAAATCCAATTTTTTAATAATAAACAGAGGGTTTCATTTTCTAAAAACATTCTAAAAAACATTGCTCAATCTCTATGTTTGAATCCAAAACACAATAATCGATTTCCTCAAACAAATTAAATTCAACTAAGGTTTTCACAATTTTCACTCAAGAATTTTCACAAGGCAAAAGCTGCAAATCTATTTGATTCTTTTCTTCTAACAACAAATTTATTTCCTAAAATAGATCTAGCAAACAAATCTTTAATCACTACTATTTTAAAAACAGTCAAATACAATAAAACACAAAGAGGAAAACCTGGTTCAAGAAGCTACATGCAAAGATAAATTTCTGATGTAAACCTCCTCCAAAGATCTCTCCAATTTTCTTCAATTATCCAACGAATCCAATCCAAAACTCAACAAATGCAAACAATCTTTCATCCAATCGATTCAATAGTCAAAACTTTCTTCAAACCCTTCTTTGTGCAAATTTTTTCAAAAATTTCTTCTCTACTGTAAAAATGAATTTTCTAAAAACTTTTCTGCCCTAAAATTAAAACATGTATTCTTTATAAATCAAAAATACCTAATGCAACCCTAATTCACATTACATGCACATTAGATATTTCAATCTCAATTTTAATTTCAATTTTCAGGAAACCCACTTTCAATTTAAAATGCAATTTCAAATAATAAATTAATTTCCAAAGTTGAAACTCGTTTCCCAAATAAACATTTAATTACAATTCTAATTTAATTCCCACATGTTGAAATTAAATTCCAAAATTAATTTTAATTCTTCTATTTCCTTTCATTCTCTTGCATCACGTTTAATTAATTAATTTAATTATTTAATAACTAAATTCAACCCCCTTGGATTAAATATAATTAATTAATTTAAATATAAACTTTTATCCACATTGCATAATTTAAATTAAATAACTATCAACATGATTTAAATGCAATTATTCTAAATATCTATTTCCAATCAAGAATCCTTCAGAATTAAATAACATTAAAGCAAGACAATGAACGACTCGACACATACCACTGACGACACACTATGGCTAGGGTGTAGACTTGACACAAGTTACCTAGTTACTATCTCCAGTACAACTTAACTGTTGGATCGATACGCTCAAACCTATGAAACCAGGTGGAGTCGATGTCATGTACCTATAATCCTGCAACCAAGTAAATATCATATAATATATCCAGCATATAATACACATCGTGAAGAAGGAATTATGGATTCGCAGAGCGCTCGCAAGTGAGTGATGCGAACCCGTCTTCTTCACCAATACACTCATCGAAACTGACACTTCCATCATAATTCAATAATCTCATAATAACATCACATGATAACTTTACAACATCATTAATCCATCAAAGTATGAGAAACACTAATTAGGTCAACACATCACACAATAATATTTGTCGCTCAATAGTAGCGATCAAAAAATCATAACAAAATGTATCCAGTATCAAAGTAACTGCAACCACACATAGCATAAAGCTAACCGAACGAGAAGCAAAACGGAGGGGTATTACAAGAAGAGGTTGTTTGCTTTTCAATTTTGAAGCCAACCTGTCACGTCTAGATTTTCAATTTACTTATTTAAATACGGACATTAATTGATATGTCGAATTTAGATTAAAATAAAATGATTATTTAAAGATGGTTGAATTGAAATTCAAAATGAAATGAAATTGAAATTGAATTGAAATTGGAAGCATAATGAAATTGAAATTGAAATGCAATTATTGTATTTATGTTTATTTCGGGGTTTGTCATTACTGATGATAAATCGAGTGCAAGTGAACGCAGGAAACAGGTGAACGAGGTTGAAGGCGAGAACAACGATCAGGTAGAGTTGTTTAGCCAATTGACGTTTACGAATAGATGGGATCTCACACACTCACGTAGATTAATATTTTAGCGTATTATGCGTATATCATGTTTGCAAATTAAAAATCTAGTTTAAATGTGATTCCTCAAAAATTGCAAAAATGCATGTGGTTTAATTGATGATTTTGTTAAATTGATGAAATTTAACGTAAATTAAATAGATAGATTATTTGTTGAATATTTTATTATTATTTGGAAATATTGAGTTGAAATTTCAAAATTTAAATGCAATAGATTTAAAATTCGAAATTTGATTAAATTTAGTTAAATAAAGTGATTTTGAAATTTAAAATGCTTTTTAAATTAAAATTGTGAAAGTAATGGATTTTAATATCATAAAAATTGATTTAATATCTAAACTTAGCTAATGAGAAATTGAAAATGAAAACTCACGTGAACTTGGTTTATGCTTTCAAAAATTTAAAGTTCAGTTAAAATTGAGAAATAAAATATCTATTTTATCAAAAGGCATTCAAAAAATTGAAACTTGGAGTTGGAATTTTGATCTGGAGATCAAAATGAGTAATTTGTGGATCTCAAACTTGGATAAAATCAATGCATGAGAAAATAAATAAAAGAAGAAAATCCAAAATTAAAATGGGGGAAAATTTATTTTCGACACTCAAAATTTACATATACAGAATTTTGAAATTGAGAAAAGACTCAGAAATATTCATTTTAGCTGAATCTTGAGCAAAATAGAAACAAAGGGAGATTTTCTAGCAGGCAGGAAACTGTACAAGGATTGCCATGCAGCCATTAGGGAAGGAGTGGCCAGTATCAAGGGTGCGCACATCCTCCCCACACCCTGCGCAACAACACACCACCCTCCATCACTTTCCACAACCCATGCGTAGGCTTCCCTGCATCCTCACACCAGTAGCAAACAAAGAAAAGGGCACGGCCTGCAAGGTACGCAGGAGGATAGAAAGGGTGTGGCCTTGGAGAGGTACGCACAGCCTCCAAAGGCACTCCTCTAGGCTGCAAAGCAGCAAGGCTTGGATCACAGCTGCTTAGGAGAATAATTCCCTCCACTCATAGTAGAAAGAACAAGGGAAAACAATTCCTCTTTACATAGTCAGCTAAGAAGGTGCCAGTTGAAAGAACAATTCGAGATCAAGGCAGAGGAATTTTACAATTTCATTACCAGAATTCGAATAAATACCAGGTAAGAATTCTTAGAGTAAATTTTAAGAATAGATTTTCTTTTCAATTGTTAAATTCTGGAAATGGATACCAATTTAAATAAATTCTTGATTGAATAATTTAGAAAAGTGAAACTTCAAACAATTTGACTGTATTTAATTTCCAAATTTTTAGATAATCTTAGAAATAGAGTTTTTAGGAAAGATCTTCGATTAAAAACATGAAATCAAAATATTGATCAAATTTAGGAACAACTCAAAAGAGATATCATATTTTAGATTTAAATTCAAAAACATGTTAAAACAGAAAATTGTTTATTTTGCTAAGAATTTACGATTTCCTTGTGGAAATCTTGCATTAAAACAGTAAACTAAATTTAGGATAACTTTTTAAATCTAGAAACGATTTTAACAATTTTAGGAAAACGAAATGATCGTGAACAAAAATTAGTTAAAATATGCTGACAGAAAATAATGATTGAAGATGGAAAATATAAAACAAAATTTTAATTTCAAATTTTAACAAAATTTGTGAATAAAGAATTACTGAAACTTCCAAATCATGCTTTTCTTCGAAACTGTCAAAAATGAAAACCAATGGAGAAGTTATTTTTTTATTTATTTGATGAACGATTATTATTCAATTTCTAAGAATGGATGAAACTGAAATTAAAACATTCAAAATTTAGATTTGATTTATTATTGAAAACATTCAGCACGATCTTGAAACAACTTAAATTAAGTGAGAGTATGAACAATTGAACATTTACTCTTTTTATTTTTTTATTTTTTTTATGTATTATTCAACATACTGGAGTTACACCTTCATTTAGAAAACTTTATTGATTATTTAAGTTACCATATTTAAAATATTGATTTTATGACTTTTGTGGATTTAAACAATGAAAAGAAGCTCATTTATAAACTATTTTTATTTTAAACAATGTTTTCAGTGATGTTTTGAAAGATTGTGAAAGACTGCATTTGATTGTTTGAACCATGCATGAATGATACATAATTTTGCATGTTATGTTTTGGGAAAGTTACCTACCAGGACGGGTGCCGAATATGGGTTAATAGAGAGTGTAGTTTTGCTTTTCCAAAACTCCTTTTATTTGTCGTGCATGACATTTTACTTGGCCAAGTAATTTTTGTACCATTGAAATAGATGGATTATTTGAACTCTCTACCATATCCTAGTATCAAACTTGCTTCTTTCTTAACTAAATTAGAAAAATGAAAAAGCTTGTGGTATTACTAGTTATACTAGGCATGCACTAGATTCCATCTTGCTTGTAGACTGCTTTTTGGTAAGCGATTCGTGCAGGGTCGGGTATTTCTTGATTGACTAAGAAATTCTAGGGAAGCATAAGCTTCGAGGTTGGGCGAAAAAAGCGCCTGATTCTTGTTCTCGTCTTCTTTTGAAGATTTTCTTATGGATGGAAGATCGACAAACTAAATCTTCTTTATAATGCTTTATTATTCATGATGTATGTAATGATGAGCTTATGGCGACCGAATGCCTAAGTCTTGAATTCTGTAAACTGAATATTTTTATCATCCTTATATTTATTATTGGAAATGTGTATTTTGACACTTGTAACATTTAGACTGATTATAATGAAGATATCTTTTCGACTTTTATGTCGTTGTATGTAATCGACTTGTATTTTGAATGAATGAATGAATGAGATGATGACTTACTTGGAATATAAAGAATCTTATTTTAAGTAATTGTCGAGTTTTCGATTTAAGATTTTCGTACTTTACATTTGGTATCAGAGCAACCAGGTTCTGCACTACAACCTATGAGTCCATTACACAATAATGCGTAAACCTTATCAGAAGATAAAGGTTGAAAAGTTCTTGTGCCAAATAGGCAAGAGAAGAGAACTTAAGGAAGTAAATATTAGCAACTTTGGTAATTGGGGTAAGTTAAAGAATCATCCCAGGAATGAGAATTCCTAAACCATCAACTTTTGATGAAACATATGATTGCAGAAGATTATGCAATCAGGTTAGGTAGGAAGGTTAGGAAGACTAACATGTACATACATGACTCTAAGAACAAGAGAATGAGTAGGAATGTGATAAAATTGAATTGTAGCAACCTACAATTGCGAGAGAGAGTCAAGAACTTTTGGATTAGTGTAATCACTACGAATCAAAATATGCAAGCCAAAATATATTAGAATGTTCAAAATAGGATATATGAACAAAGGAAGTATCCTCAAGGATTGGAGAGTTTATGACTAGAACGTTCGTGTTAAGATAAAGATCTTGTTAGAAAAGAGATAGTATCGAGGAATTGAGAAAAGACTAGAATAGACAGAAGAAACAATTTATGAGGTTATTGAAGTCTTGGGATCAAACAACCTATGAATAATGGTTCCAAAAGGGAATAAAGATACAACATGGCTCTATGTTTCAGGACACTGGAAGTTGCAAGGGAAGCAACACTTTGACTTAAGAAGAACATCAACAAAAGAGGTTAGTAAGTATGGATATTCCACCATTAATAAGGATATTAGAAAGAAGATATAATGTATAGGTATTCCATGAGGTAAGGATAGGCAATGAAAGGTCAATAAGAAAGGACAACAAAAACCTTTCCAAAGAAGAAAGTAAAATTACTAAAAATTTCAACATGAGAAGAACAAAAGTTGTGGAAGCATTAAGGGGTAGGAAGGAAGAGAGCAGATTGACTCAAGTTAAGTACCCCACCCAACGAAACTTGGTTATGACTTCTTTGCAAGTCGTAAGGACAATTGAGTCATACATTTTATGACCACGAGGAGAAAATGATAAATGGGAAGGTTAAGAACTATGATCTTTATACCTTATGGATATTTGATTTAAAGATTAAAGAATATTATTACCAATGCATTAGAAAAGGATAGGCAGATAACTTGATTATGATAGGGAATATGATCATTTATGGGAATGACAAGGAAAGATCTGAGAGATTAGTGATTGGAAGGAAGTGTCTCAATACTCTTATATATTGTATATAGAGAATTTAAAGAATGATGTTATTTTGATATGAAATATATTCATGTTGTGAAATGATTGGACACGAAAGTTTATTATGCTAGAAACCTACAGATGAGAAAAGGTTGATTATCTAAACCATTGAGATAAGTGTATAATAAAGTAAGATGTGATGTTATGTGAACCTCACCAAAATCTCCTAATGAGAATCATTAGATCACTTAATTACTACATATTTTTGAATGAAACCTTGGGTTAAAGATAACCTAATTGGGACAAGAATTCCATTCAATAAAGAGGGATACCTTAAGATGAGATTTAAACTTATCAAGTTGGATTACATATTGGAGCTACTCTTTAACACCTATAATAGAGAACTAAGCTTGAATGAGTTGTATATTAGATCTTGACTATAGCCGTATAAAGTGGAGAAACCTATAAGCTATCAGACTATTTAACAAATAAGGATTTCATCCTAAGAATTGGAAGGGAATATTGAGTTTAAAAGATTTGCCCATGTGATTGAATGTCATTGGAATTAATGAGACTCTATAAGGATAGAAGCATAGGAGGGATGCATAGTAAGTTAAATAAAGTTGTATTATTGGTAAGACTTTACTTTAAGTAGCACTTATTAAAAGAGAAACACTTTAAAAGAAAGCATATATTGTCATGACAGAACATCATAGAAATTTTCACTTAGCAAGAAATGTTGAAGATTTTACAAAGAAGAAAATCAGAATTGTTACTTGTGCTCAAAATAGAATAATGAATTGAGACTCACCTTTATAATTAAGGAATCCGAAAGTTGAATGTTTATGCTTGTTGATTGGATATGCAATGAAATTTGTTATTATTCGGAGATCAATGAGATTAAACGAGGATTGTTACTCAAAATTAGTACCAGATTAAATTAAGGAAATTGGATCGAAATAAAAGATAAATTGAATCTATGAAAATGATCTAAGGATAAAAGAATATCCATAGTATGTATGTCCTAAGATAAATGAGAATTATCTTCGTTATACCCATAACTATTTATATGAAGATTAATAATGGCGTAAGATCAAATAGGTTATCACTTGGTCGAAGGATAGACTATTGTTGGATGTAAAAGAACCTATGTGTCCAAGATTTGGAATATTTGTGAATGGAATGAGGATAATAATGTTAGGGTTAGGACATCAGATTGACAAAAAGAATTATCGGATAAGGATTCACTTTTATCTGGTAGAAGACAGAGTAAGAAGTTGCACGGAATGTAGCAGGGTAATGTTTGTATGTTAGGAAATAAAGATCTAAAATCATCTTAGATAGGACATGTAACTTACTTAAGATTCTAGAAGGAAAGTGGTAAATACAAGACAAATTGATTTGTCTTTGTTTAGTAGAATTAACATAATGATCTAGTGGATGGATTCATCATTAAAACCAACAGGTTTTGAAAACTCGACTTATAGGACTTGATCCTAATTATTATTGAGGGTAAGAAGTTGCTTAGTAAATCTGAAAAGTTATTTCAGTTTAGCAAATAATGACAGGGTTGTGTAAACTGAAATCCTACCATGAGATAGTCATTGGAATAAATGTGCAATATATATTATTTTAACTAAATAAGGTAAAAAATAAATAGTGGACTAAATCTTGAATGAATTATAATTTCTAAAAATTAACGTTTGGACTATTGTAAGGGAAGAAGGAAAGTGAAAAGGTGTGAATATAATCATAGACTTGATAAAATGTTGGAAAGGAAACAAAAGATAGAAGTGATTGGTTGGACTTGGTTGATAAGTGTCTAGGAGCAAGGTTATGCTTGAGATAGACAAGTAATTAAGGTATAGTACTTTAGGGTAAGGATAATGAATGTGTAAGTGGCGAATGGACTTGGGTTATGAGTTGTCTAAAAGTATAAGTACAAAGGAAAGGATTGGACCCACGATGTAGTGTACAATGCATCGACATTCCTTTTCCATTTGGGTTATACTAAGGACAAAGGCATGAACCAATGAATTATGATCACTAAGTATAGTTAATATTATATATATTGAATGTATTTATAGAATAAAGTTTTTAAGGAGAGTAGGTATGTGTGAAGCATACGGAATTTCCATATGTGATAATAAGGATACTTGAAGCAAGGTCTAGAAAAGACAAGATTGATGTGTGGAATAAATGTATTTTAATCTTATGTATTTTGGGAAACCATCAAGTTAGTTCTGAGATTTGTGAGACCCTTTGATGTACTGGAAGTTATGAATTTCATCATCTATAGACTAGTGTAGTTGAATGGAACCAGTAGACTGAGGATAGTACTACATGGGAGGATTCTGTGATGATTGACTATCATTTTTCCTCATTGCTTTTTTAGAGTAGTATTTGCTTAATGCATGAGATACTTGATACTCTAGTTTTTGATTCACATGTTGTGAACTTGGATAGCGTGGATGCTACTATGAAATGCTTATGCTTATGTGTTGAGAACTAAGATGTTAGTTACTATTTCATTATGCTTGATTGAAATACTATGTTTTAACCACGGAGATACTATGTTACTGATTGAGATAGTATGTTTTAATGATGATGATGATGATGTTGTGCTTATTGAATGACTAATAAGACATCGAGATGATGTCTCTTCCAAGAGGGGAAGGATGTCACGTCTAGATTTCTAATTTACTTATTTAAATACGGACATTAATCGATATGTCGAATTTAGATTAAAATAAAATGATTATTTAAAGATGGTTGAATTGAAATTCAAAATGAAATGAAATTGAAATTGAATTGAAATTGGAAGCATAATGAAATTGAAATTGAAATGCAATTATTGTATTTATGTTTATTTCGGGGTTTGTCATTACTGATGATAAATCGAGTGCAAGTGAAAGCAGGAAATAGGTGAACGAGGTTGAAGGCGAGAACAACGATCAGGTAGAGTTGTTTAGCCGATTGACGTTTACGAATAGATGGGATCTCACACACTCACGTAGATTAATATTTTAACGTATTATGCATATATCATGTTTGCAAATGAAAAATCTAGTTTAAATGTGATTCCTCAAAAATTGTGAAAATGCATGTGGTTTAATTGATGATTTTGTTAAATTGATGAAATTTAATGTAAATTAAATACATAGATTATTTGTTGAATATTTTATTATTATTTGGAAATATTGAGTTGAAATTTCAAAATTTAAATGCAATAGATTTTAAATTCGAAATTTGATTAAATTTAGTTAAATAAAGTGATTTTGAAATTTAAAATGCTTTTCAAATTAAAATTGTGAAAGTAATGGTTTTTAATATCATAAAAATTGATTTAATATCTAAACTTAGCTAATGAGAAATTGAAAATGAAAACTCACGTGAACTTGGTTTATGCTTTCAAAAATTTAAAGTTCAGTTAAAATTGAGAAATAAAATATCTATTTTATCAAAAGGCATTCAAAAAATTGAAACTTGGAGTTGCAATTTTGATCTGGAGATCAAAATGAGTAATTTGTGGACCTCAAACTTGGATAAAATCAATGCATGAGAAAATAAATAAAAGAAGAAAATCCAAAATTAAAAAGGGGGAAAAAAGATTTTGGACACTCATAATTTACATATACAGAATTTCAAAATTGAAAAAAGACTCAGAAATATTCATTTTAGCTTAATCTTGAGCAAAATAGAAACAGAGGGAGATTTTTTGGCAGGCAGGAAAGTGTACAAGGATTGCCATGTAGCCATTAGGGAAGGAGTGGCCAGTATCAAGGGTGCGCACAGCCTCCGCACACCCTGCGCACAACACACCACCCTCCATCACTTTCCACAACCCATGCGTAGGCTTCCCTGCATCCTCATGCCAGCAGTAAATAGAGAAAAGGGCATGGCCTGCAAGGTACGCAGGAGGATAGAAAGGGTGTGGCCTTGGAGAGGTACGCACAGCCTCCAAAGGCACTCCTCTAGGCTGCAAAGCAGCAAGGCTTGGATCACAGCCGCTTAGGAGAATAATTCCCTCCACTCACAGTAGAAAGAACAAGGGAAAAAAATTCCTCTTTACGCAGTCAGCTAAGAAGGCACCAGTTGAAAGAACAATTCGAGATCAAGGCAGAGGAATTTTACAATTTCATTACCAGAATTCGAATAAATACCAGGTAAGAATTCTTAGAGTAAATTTTAAGAATAGATTTTCTTTTCAATTGTTAAATTCTGGAAATGGATACCAGTTTAAATAAATTCTTGATTGAATAATTTAGAAAAGTGAAACTTCAAACAATTTGACTGTATTTAATTTCCAAATTTTTAGATAATCTTAGAAACAGAGTTTTTAGGAAAGATCTTCGATTAAAAACATGAAATCAAAATATTGATCAAATTCAAGAACAACTCAAAAGAGATATCATATTTTAGATTTAAATTCAAAAACATGTTAAAATAGAAAATTGTTTATTTTGCTAAGAATTTAGGATTTCCTAGTGGAAATCTTGCATTAAAATAGTAAACTAAATTTAGGATAACTTTTTAAATCTGGAAACGATTTTAACAATTTTAGGAAAACAAAATGATCATGAACAGAAATTAGTTAAAATATGCTGACAGAAAATAATGATTGAAGATGGAAAATATAAAACAAAATTTTAATTTTAAATTTTAACAAAATTTGTGAATAAAGAATTACTGAAACTTGCAAATCATGCTTTTCTTCGAAACTGTCAAAAATGAAAACCAATGGAGAAGTTATTTTTTTATTTATTTGATGAACGATTATTATTCAATTTCTAAGAATGGATGAAACTGAAATTAAAACATTCAAAATTTAGATTTGATTTATTATTGAAAACATTCAGCACAATCTTGAAACAACTTAAATTAAGTGAGAGTATGAACAATTGAACATATACTCTTTTTATTTTTTTATTTTTTTAATGTATTATTCAACATACTGGAGTTACACCTTCATTTAGAAAACTTTATTGATTATTTAAGTTACCATATTTAAAATATTGATTTTATGACTTTTGTGGATTTAAACAATGAAAAGAAGCTCATTTATAAACTATTTTTATTTTAAACAATGTTTTCAGTGATGTTTTGAAAGATTGTGAAAGACTGCATTTGATTGTTTGAACCATGCATGAATGATACATAATTTTGCATGTTATGTTTTGGGAAAGTTACCTTCCAGGACGGGTGCCGAATATGGGTTAATAGAGAGTGTAGTTTTGCTTTTCCAAAACTCCTTTTATTTGTCGTGCATGACATTTTACTTGGCCAAGTAATTTTTGTACCATTGAAATAGATGGATTATTTGAACTCTCTACCATATCCTAGTATCAAACTTGCTTCTTTCTTAACTAAATTAGAAAAATGAAAAAGCTTGTGGTATTACTAGTTATACTAGGCATGCACCAGATTCCATCTTGCTTGTAGACTGCTTTTTGGTAAGCGATTCGTGCAGGGTCGGGTATTTCTTGATTGACTAAGAAATTCTAGGGAAGCATAAGCTTCGAGGTTGGGCAGAAAAAGTGCCTGATTCTTGTTCTCATCTTCTTTTGAAGATTTTCTTATGGATGGAAGATCAACAGATTGAATCTTCTTTATAATGCTTTATTATTCATGATGTATGTAATGACGAGCTTATGGCGACTGAATGCCTAAGTCTCAAATTTTGTAAACTGAATATTTTTATCATCCTTATATTTATTATTGGAAATGTGTATTTCGACACTTGTAACATTTAGACTGATTATAATGAAGATATCTTTTCGACTTTTATGTCGTTGTATGTAATCGACTTGTATTTTGAATGAATGAATGAATGAGATGATGACTTACTTGGAATATAAAGGATCTTATTTTAATTAATTGTCGAGTTTTCGATTTAAGATAATTGTACTTTACACAACCCCCAATCATTGTTAAGCATAAACCATAAAACCTAATATGCAAATTTTATTGGTTGTGAGCTATAATACCCCTCAACAAATTGGTTATAAAATAGTTTCTTGGCCATTTCCATCTATTCATAGAATCTCAAGGGATCCCCATATCTCACGAGTCATAGTTGTGAAATCTATATCTTATAGCTTGCCCTGGTGTAAACAATGAAATTCATTCTTTAGATATAATGATAAGCAGAGTATGTTAGGGAACCTATTTTATCCTAAATTACCCCAAGTAACAAAGCTATGTAGCTAATTCTTTAATTTACATCTTGGAAACCCACAAGTTGTAGAAATATGAAGAGAGAAGACTGCTATCAAGCTTTGTATGGGTATGTGCAGAATCATGATGGGCCAAAAAGTGACGATATCTAAGTGATATGATGGCCCATCTGGCTAACGACTTTCTTTTACCCAAAATTGATGAAATGAAAATGGTTTTTAAAGGAGATTCTTAGCTTTCCACCAATATAAATTATGCTTTACTTTGAATTTAATAAATAATTATTATTCATTTTCTATTTGAATTATGACTAAAGTCCTGATTGATATGCTGATTGAAAAAAATCTATAGCTATAGTAGTGATTTATGTTAGTTAGGTTAGATTTTCAAAATTTTAACACTAATAATTAGAAGGAGGCCTAAGCTACCCTTATGGCTCTAGAGAAATCTTATAAGATGAATTGGAAGAAGATAATGTATGATATGGATTCCATGATTCTAGTTTCCCTTCTATATAATGGAGGGTATCACAAATCTTTTTGGAGGTCGATCTTTTGTGGAGTAGTTTTTCTTTTGTTTTCATGAATTCCACCCTTTTTATTCATATTCGTTAGATAATGAAATATTGTTGTAGGATGCTTGGTCAAATTGACCTTTGAAATTAGTTACAACTCGAATGCCATGGATTGAGAATCTTTATCTTTTGCCTCAATCTTTGTAGTTCCTTTAGCTCCATCATTATGATTTGGTTTGATCATTATGTTTTATTTTTACTAAGGGTTTTGTATTTTATTTGTTTCAAGGTTTCCTTTGGGGTGATCCCACAAAGCCGGTTTACAATTTCTAAGAGGAACTGATTTTTGCTGAAATCACATATTTTTAGAAAATATAATGATTTAAACCTTAAAAAGTTCTATTTTAAACATTTTAATTGAAAAGAGTTTGATAAAACTACCTTAGATCAAATCCCCTTGGATAGAACCTCGCTAGTTTTAAACCATACCTATAAATGAGTCTCCTTTACACCTATCAAAATGTTAATAAAAAATCACTTTTGATTTACCTTTTGGGGGATCAAATGAATTCATTTAAAATTTATTTCAAATGATTATGGTATTCCTTAGAAAAATCTATCCAACAAATATAATTTTAATATGTTTTGGCTTTATTATGTATGTGTTTTTTTAGTTTTATTAATCATAGGTTTTTTACCGAAAATCAAGCTCTCTGTTTTGCACATGTGAAAAAATAGCAAATTATCAAAATAATTTTTTTTTAAATGTGTTCGTGTTGGGTATTGATGTCCTTTATCCATTAAAATAAATAAAATTGAATTTTGATACATACAAAAAAAGTTACGTTGTATACAATCCTCTTATGTCTGAATTGCAATTGGTTTGACTTCGAAACTTGATTAAGGAACAAATATTCAATAAAAAACTATGAGACCAAATGAAAGTGCTAGATATCATAGTTACAAATCTAAATTCAAAAAAATTAAAATTTTATCCTTCATTCAAAAAAATTTATATTGTATACAATGAGCGTCACTTTTTAAAAATGCTATTTTTTGAAAAAACTAGTTTTCATGGGAGATAGAGAAAAAGTGCAATCTGATTCCAAATTTTTTGAAAAAACTATTTTTAGAATCTACAAACAAAATGTGATGAGACTCTAGTTTGCATCATCTTTAAATTCCTCACGGTTTAGCCACTATAAGTGCCTGAATGTGAATATTTAATTAAAAATAATAATTTCAATGTCCAATTTGACCAAAAATTGTAAACCACTATTGTGGGATCACCCTTTGGTTCTTAAAGGTTGTGGAATTGTAGAAACTCTCCCTAAAATTTTATCCTATAGACATTAATAATAGTTATTGCTATTTGAAATTGTTTATAATTTTTTTAGATTCTTAATTAATATATTTATCTTTAAAAAAATGTTGCCAATTAATTTAAGAAAATCACCTTTCCACATATAATTAGACTTATGTAACATTTCTATAATTTTCATTTTACTTGAGATTTATTATTTTAAGTCTCCAGCAAAGCTATTTTTATTATCAATGATATATATGCATTATCATCACTCAGTCTAAGAAAACAAAAATTGAACTTATGTATTTTAAAAAAATACTTTATCAAATTCATACAGAAAATTTTGCTCAATACATACAATTTATGATAGATTAATACAATTTAAACCAATAAAACTATGTCATGAGAGTCTCTTCTATGAAAACTATACACAATCAGAATAGCTGCTTCTTTCCACCCAACCTTCCTATTCCTCGAATAAGGTTGACATCTTTAAAATGTTGCAATTCAAATAAACTTGACATCTTCAAATTTGCAATTCATATATCCAATCCTCTGTATCAATATGTCAAACATTTCATTAGTTCCTTGTATTGGTGGCCAAAATGATTATTGAAGTTCTATATAAAATCTTCCAACAAAAATAATCAAAAAATAAAAATGGTTAACACTATCCAGTTTATTGGTACTAGGTAGTCTGGAGAAAACAATTTTGTTCCTTTCCATTCTACTGGGTTTTGATTCGAACTGTTTTTTAAACAAACCTGTTGAGAAATCGTACGGTGACCAGGGAAAGTTGTTCGGGGAACACATCTCGTTCAAATACGATGTACTCTGCATGTATTGACTTCATTTTCTGTGTTATTCGGACAGTCTGAGAATTGGTGGTCGACTAATCTGGACAAAGATGTGGGACAACGCTGCCCAATTATTTCCACGGAAAAGCTTTCAGATTCCACGGTATTTTGAGCTGAATTATAATCGACAAACTCAATGTCGCTGCCAAAAGACCGGCACCATGATTCTGGGTCGTCAACAATTTCTGAATCCTCCATCTGCAAGTTGATTTCTTGCTGTTCTGAAGTGTTGTCAACCTCCTTGAAGGAGTCATTTGGTATTCTCACCGCAGTAGTTCTGACTGCCACAGTTCGTAATACACGGTGATCCTCTGAACAAGCAGATGGAGATTCCAACGTCCTAATGATTTGTTTGGTTTTGGGAGGACTATATTATTGCTTCCCGTCTTTTTCACCAATTGAGTGTTCCAGTAATTCTTGATCTCGTTGTCTGTTCGCCCGGGCAGTCTTCCTGCGATTAGTGACCATCTACATTGATCAAAGGAAAATGTCACGCTTAGAATATACATGATATCAGTCATATTCTGTGACTATTCAATTAAGACATTATGAAAGTACCTGTTGCCAAGTAGTTTATGCATTCTGATAATGAGCTCCTCTTCATCGGCCGAGATGTTTCCCCGCTTTATATCAGGACGGAGATAGTTCAGCCAGCGTAATCTACAGCTTTTCCCACACCGCTTCAGACCTAGGAAAGCAAATTGTCCACCATCTAAGCAGTTAAGAGGCCTATTGTTACTGGAATTTGAAGCTTATATCTGAAATCCAATTGAATAAACCAATGGCTAGACCTAGTGTGAAAAATAAACTATCCATCTAAGTAGTTAAGGGACCTACTGCTAACTGTGAAGCATTTATCTTAAATTAATTCCATTAAATAGATGAGGAGTCAGAGCAATTGTTTTAGGTCACCTGATTTCTGCGGGAGATATCTCCATCCACCATCGCCATGAGTTGAGATGTATTTAGCTAGAATTGAATCCTCTTCAGCAGTCCATGCCCCACGGTTAAGACCTGCATCCTTCGAACAGCAAGGAGTTCTACCCATTCTTTCCTTAATCTCCTCAGCAGATTGGTGTGTCAATAAATAAACAAGTAGATGAGATGAGTGACAGGCATCTGATGGACGATGAAATTTCGTACATAGTTTATTAACTGAAATATCTAAAAAAAATTACAGGAAAGGCTTGCAACTACCCTTCTCAAATGAAGACCCTCAGTTGAAAGAAGTCCAATGACCAGCTTGGCGCCGCCCTTCAGAAGGGGCCCCTTGTTAAGCGCCCCGCGTCATACGTCAATGTCGTCACTGTCGTCTCTTAGTATCTTGTGCCATACAGTCCACCGAATCATATGACTAACCATCAAAGCTCTTACGGTAATTAGTGTCATGTGGCTTTCAGAGCATTTATGAGGAGCAATTATTTACTTTGTAAGGACATTTCGTCTAATAAAATCTGCCAGGGATGCCATGCTTCTCACCGTGCAAATAGTATGTGAACAAGGTGAGAGTTTCAAAACCTGGAACTTGACAAACATTTTGATATAGACCGCACATTCCAAGTCAAATTCAAACTATAATTTGACGTTTTCAAAATAGTTTGCCTTGTTGCTTTTAATTTAGTACTTCACATATAAATTCTATGAATGGAGTGTTTTTCTACAGTTCCTTTTTGAATGTGAAACACTATGTAGTACTTATTAAGTTCCCGAGAGGAGAGTAATTTTGTTTTTTTTTAATGTAATTTTATTTTTTATGTTTTTTGGGTTTTTGTTTTTATAGATTTTGTGGATGTTATTAAAAGTATTTATTAGTAGTATTTGTTATGGAGAGTTGTCTAACTCGTACACAAAATGTACTTATGTGCATACAAAAACGCATGAAAACATACATGGAAA
Source organism: Sequoiadendron giganteum (assembly GCA_007115665.2). NCBI lineage: Eukaryota > Viridiplantae > Streptophyta > Pinopsida > Cupressales > Cupressaceae > Sequoiadendron > Sequoiadendron giganteum. Next base: position 814,475,814 of record CM021102.1, read on the forward strand.
CATACATAACATGACGAGAAGTCATAGTGTGGGGCTCACCAGACGGGGGATAAAAGTGACGAAACTGGCAGATGGAACCAAATGTCCGGGAAATGGTAGGTAGGAGTTAACGGCGTTATTAGGTTTGTTTTCCCACTTCTTGTCAACCGGTAAAACTAGGTCCCCTAGTGTGCCCGTGAAGTTTCGCTTTCAAAGCTTTCTTTTGGAACGAAAAAATTGGAGGCGGACTAACATGTGTATTTTTGGTTTGGAGAAAGAAGGGTGAAAACACAATGAATTTCCAGTCTGCACGTTGAAAGCTGAAGGTTGGAGTGCACATGGAGGAGCTGGTGGAGAAAACCGACCAAATTGAGGTGTTTTTTTATAGTTTGCACGTTGTAAGCTGAAGTTTAGAGTGCACGTGCAAGAGTTGGAGGAGAAAACCAACCAGATCGAGGTGAGGAGTGCTAACCAATTGGGTTGCAGAGGGTTTTATAACACAATGTGTGTTTTTAGTTATTTGAATCTCCTTCATTAAATGTAAAGGGTTGTCTCACAGTGGGTTGCTTTCCTTTTAAGACGTACGGTTTTGCAACTTGGAATGTTACAAAAAAGTATAAATGTCTTCAAAATAACACCTTCCATTGTTTTGTTTAAATTTTGAATGAATGAAAAAAAAAAGTGCACAAAATAATTGTATTTTGGAAAACACAATGTCGGTTTTTGGTTATTTGAATCTCCTCATTTAAATGTAAAGGGTTGTCTCACACTGGGTTTCTTGCTTCTTAACATGTAGGGTATTGCAACATGGAGTTTTACAAAACATTATGAATGTCTTCAAAATCACACCTTCCATTGTTGTGATTAAATTTTAGATGATTGAAAAAAACAAACTGCACAAAATAGTTGTATTTTGGGAAATACAATGTGGGTTGTCAATTGTTTGAATCTCCATGTTTAAATGTAAGAGGTTGTGTTACAACTGGTTGCTTGTTTCTTAACACCTATGGTTTTGCAACTGATGCAGGAGCATCCAGTGGTGTAAGGGCAATCCTACATCACCCAAAAATATATTTACTTTCATTTAGATTTTTTTTGTAGATGTTTTTGCATTTCTGGATACCCTTTTCGTCGAAGAAGAATTCCCAACTTTCAGAACTGCTTTTCTGCTTTTTCTGCTCAACTGCTATTTTTAGCAGGTATGAATTTGAAGGCGTGAGGAGACAAAAATTTAAGGGAAGCTTCAGGACATAATAATAAACACTTTGGTGAAAGAATCAGATCAAGAGCATTTCCGGTTCAAAAGTTATTCAAGTTTCAATTTCTGCTTTTTGCCTTATGAAATCTTCGGAGCTAATTTTGAGGTACTTAGAGGCTCCGGATGGGCCTGAAAAATTGGCGGAATACGAAAGTGGTTAGCCTTTAGGCCCCACTTTCCGGCAAGAGATCTTCGCGAGAGCTTTCCGAAAAGGTATTATCATTGAAGATCTGACGGTTAGATCTTGAGTTAGGGCTTCCGAAAGTTGGTGCATAATTTGAATCCCGTTTTTGGCTCCAAACAAAGAAAGAAACGGGCTATTTATGGGCGAGTTACTGTTTCTTTTAGGCAGTTTTTGGGGAAAGAAGATCGCATGCTGCGAATAGGGGAATTTCTGTAGTTTCTTTCTGTAATTTGCATATATTGCAAAACTGAAGGATTTGAGATCCTCTGCATGTAGGAATTTCATACTTTGAAAATAATAAGATTTGTTAGTTTTTCTGTGTGATTTTCTGTGTCTCGGGTTGCACCCTCATCAGCAACATGGAATGTTACAAAATACTATAAATGTCTTGAAAATCGCACATTCTATTATTGTGTTTAAATTTTGAATGATTGAAAAAAAATAGTGCACAAAATAATTGTAATTTGGAAAACATAATGGTGTTTTTTTGTTATTTGAATCTCCTTGTTTAAATGTAAAGGGTTGTCTCATGGTGGGTTGTTTGCTCTTAACACCTACGGTTTTGCAACATGGAATGTTACAAAACAGTATGAATGTCTTGAAAATCACACATTCCATTGTTATCTTTAAATTTCACATGATTGAAAAAAAGAGTGTACAAAATAATTGTAATTTGGAAAACACAATGGTGGTTTTCAGTTATTTGAATCTCCTTGTTTAAATGTAAGGGGTTGTGTTATAGTTGCTTGCTTGCTTTTTAACACCTACGGTTTTGCAACATGGAATGTTACAAACCAATATGAATGTCTTGAGAATCACACATTCCATTGTTGTATTTAAATTTTGCATGATTGAAAAAAAAGTGCACAAAATAATTGTAATTTGGAAGACACAATGGTTGTTTTTAGTTATTTTAATCTTCTTGTTTGAATGTAAAGAGTTGTCCCACAGTGGGTTTCTTGCTTCTTAACACTTATGGTTTTGCAACATGGAATGTTACAAAACAATATGAATGTCCTGAAAATCACACAGTCCATTGTTGTGTTGAAATTTCACATGATTAAAAAAAAAAAGAGTGCACAAAATAATTGTAAGTTTGAAAACACAATGGCAATTTTTAGTTATTGAATCTCCTTGTTTAAATGTAAAAGGTTGTCTCATGGTGGGTTGCTTGCTTCTTAGTGTAGTGTAGAAAAAATGTATCCTTGACATTTTCACTCATTTGGGCCTTTCCTATGGATTTTGACCTAATTTTGCCTACATTTAATGTTGTAATGTGGCCAACACATTCACATTAGGCCTTGAATGCTTGAAAATCAATAAAAACATAATGATGTCTTGCAAAGGTGTTGTGAATTGTTGTAACCCACTTTTTTAAAAAATCTAAGAATTTTCTATCATAATTCATCTAAACAACCTCTTTTTATCTCTTATCAAGCCCTATTTCAAAGTGTTACATAAGAAGTTGTAACAAACTCTCACACTTCCCTAAGATTGTCATCAATAAAATGACCCCTTTATGCACTTATAGGCCCTAATTAAGTGAGTTTTGGAACACAATACAATTAAACAACATCAATCGCATTTTAATTCCTGACAATTAGCAAATTTTCCTTGGTGGGACCAAGTCACCACCTTGGGCGACTCAGTCCAATCAGGCTTAAAAATCAAATTTATATCAATATTCTGGTGGGATATTGTCTTCTAAACCCTAAGGTCAGCCTATGATGAGATATTTTTAAACAATTAGGGCACATCATGTATAAATAAAGGGTTCTCCCTCATTTTCGTCCTCCTACACTCCTAACTCAACAACTCTCATTCTTCTCAAGCAATCTTCAAGCATCAAGCATTCAAGCACTCTAATCACATAAAGCATCAATCAATTGGAGTTGATTACTTGCATATCTTCAGAATTCTTCATCGACGGTTTGGTGAGTTGTTGCACTTGCATGTTGTTCAATCATCTTTCCCTTTTTATTTCATTTCATTATCTAGGGTTTGATTACAATAATGGGGTTTGACTAAGGTAAACCCCTATTATCTAACCCTAACCCTTTTTACCCTCTTTGGATGTGCGCTTTGCAGGTTGTATATGTAGATTTGTCAAAGAGTAAGGTGCTTAAATGTGTCAACTCTCCATCAACATCATTCAAAGTCAACGAACCCTAAAAGGAGCTTGAAAACAACCTACAGGTCAAAATTTGAAGATTCGGATCTGAAGTTTTATCAAAAATAGAAGTACAAGTTGAGAGCTACAAATTTCAGCCTTGAGATTCTTGAAAGTCACAGATGGACTAAGTCACCATCATTGGATAATTGGTCCCATTGCTAGGCTTGAAAAGTGAACTCTACATTTGTGGACACCCATTTCTTCGAAACCTGTTCTGACAAAGTCTCCTTGAAACATAACTAAGTTTCCCAACTTGGCGTAAGTGTCCTAGTGGCCTTCAATAATAGATTTTAGCAGATTCTAGAGCTCCTATTCATCAAGCTTCAATTTCCAGGTGCACCCCTTTTGCTTCATTAAGTTTTTTTATAGGGGTATGTGCAGGATCATGATGGGCCAAAAAGTGGCGATATCTAAGTGATATGATGACCCATGTGGCTTTTTTACCCAAAATTGATGAAACTAAAAGGGTTTTTAAAGGAGATTCTCAACATTCCATCAATATTTTAATAATTAATTATTATTCATTTTCTATTTGAATTACGACTAAAGTTCACATTGATAGGTTGATTGAAAAACATCTATAACTTTCAAACGATATCACATTTTTTGAATCTAAAACATGTGTCACATTCTATGCTTCGCATATTATAGGATTAAAAAAAAATGAATTTCATGAACTTTTGACCAAGTAAAGGTTGTTAGACATACAAGTTTTTATATTTTTGAAAAATTTAATAGAAAAATCATAATTAATTATTTACTTGGAAAAAAATTACAAAAAAATATGCATCACTTTGGGACATGAGTCCCATACTTATATCTAAAATCTTACAAAAAATCATTATCATTTTGTGGTTAGGGTGGTCAGACAAACACCTACTTCTTATTTTTTCCCTGAAATTTAAGTACTACTGCATTGAAATTTCAAATTTTCACCAAATAGATTTTTTTATTTTTTTTAAACCTAGTACTTTAGAAACTAAATTCAATTTGATACATATTCTATTCTTACATATTTTTGAAATAATATAGATAGCTTATTCAAATTTTTACGTCAAGTTGCCTAACTCTGATTTTCTAAATTTTATTGCCACTTAAGGGCCTATTTTTTCCATGATGATCCTGCACATACCCATAGTTTGCTTGCATTTTAGGTCATTTTACATAGTTTTTTCAATGCATTTGCATTTCATTAGTTTTCATTCAATGGTTAGTTTCATTTATCAAATTATTGTATTTATATACATTCCAATCACACACATCACACATTTAACACTTAATCTTGAATGAACCCCCTAGATTTTGGGTGCGAAAGAACTCTCTCCTTTTAGGTGAAAACTGTAGAAGAGCTAAAGAACCTCCTTTCCCTCAAAATATATTGTTCATTTGGGTGAACTCACCTTTAGAACACTTTTTAACTTCTTATTTCCAGTGCATTTGCATCTTAGGAAAAGCTTGCATTCACATTGCATTGAGGTTTTGCATTGTTTTGCATTCTAGGTTTTTTAAAAGTGCATTAGTGAAAAGCTCAATCAACTTGCATTTTTGAATTGCATTTCATACGAAATTCCAAACATTCTACATTTTCATTCTGTATTTGCATTTGAAAAGCATAAAAAACATAAAAACCATTCAAAACTTTTGAAAATTGCTACAAAAATCATTGTTGCGATTAATTTGCCATATTGGGTGACTTAGTCCACCTACACATTTTACACTATAATTTTTGGCATTTCCAGAGCATTTTCTGCATTTCTATTTTCTATTTTTATCTTTCTGTGTTGTTTTCCAAAATTTTAGTTATTAGCATTTTAGTGCTCTTTGTTTGTATTACATTTGCATCCACCTCGCATTTAGAAAAAATTTCATGAGTATTTGGTGTCCTATTGTTGATACCTTAGTGAGAATAAGTTCAAGACTCATGGCATCTCACAACAACAAACTTGTTGTAGATTTTGGGTTATCTAGAGCTTTCACTCCTAGTATTGATAATAGTACACTAATCTTGGAAACCACCCTTAATAAATCCTTGCATTCACGTAGTATGTGTACTAAACATAAACCTAATGATATCCCACAAGATAAGATCATTCACCTTCATGAAGACTGTTGTGTAATACCCCTTCATTTTGTTTCTTGTTCAAGTTGCTTTATGCTATGTTTGGTTGCAGTTACTTTGATACTGGATACATTTTGTTATGATGTTTTGATCGCTTTTATTGAGCGACAACTATTATTGTGGAATGTGGTTATCTAATTATTGTTTCACATGCATTATGGATTAATGATGTTGTAGAGTTAACATGAGATGTTATTATGAGACTATTGGAATTATGATGGAAGTGTCAGTTTCGATGAGTGTATTGGTGAAGAAGACGGGTTCACATCACTCGCTTGCGAGCGCCCTACGAATTCGTAATTTCTTCTTCACGGTGTGTATTATATGCTGAATATATTGTATGATGTTGTTTACTTGGTTGCAGGATTGCAGGTACATGACATCGACTCCACCTGGTTTCACAGGTTTGAGCGTGTCGATCCAACGGTTAAGTTGAACGGGAAATAGTAGCTAGGTAACATGTGTCAAGTCTACGCCCTAGCCTTAGTGTGTCGTCAGTTGTGTGTGTCGAGTCATTGTCTGTCTTGCTTTGATGTTATTTAATTCTGAATAATTCTTGATTTGAAAATACATATTTAGAATAATTGCATTTAAATCATGTTGATGGTTATTTAATTTAAATAATGCAATGTGGATAAAAGTTTATATTTAAATTAATTAATTATATTTAATTTATTTAATTAATTAAATTTAATCCAAGGGGGTTGAATTTAGTTATTAAATAATTAAATTAATTAATTAAATGTGATGCAAGAGAATGAAAGGAAATAAAAGAATTAAAATTAATTTTGGAATTTAATTCCAACGTGTGGGAATTAAATTAGAAATTGTAATTAAATGTTTATTTGGGAAATTGGTTGCAACTTTGGAAATTAATTTATTATTTGAAATTGCATTTTAAATTGAAAGTGGGTTTTCGAAAAGTGAAATTGAAATTGAAATTGAAATTTGAAATTGAAATTGAAATATCTAATTTGCATGCACTGTGAATTAGAGTTGTAAAAATTGAAATTGAAATTGAAATCGAAATATCTAATTTGCATGTAATGTGAATTAGGGTTGTAAAAATTGAAATTGAAATTGAAATTGAAATATCTAATTTGCATGTAATGTGAATTAGGGTTGTATTAGGTATTTTTTATTTATAAATAATACATGTTTTAATTTTAGGGCAGCAAAAAGAGATTTAGAAAAAAAATACATTTTTACAGCAGGAAAGAAATTTTGGAAAATTTGCACAAGGGTTTGAAAAAAATTTGATTGCAGAATTGATTGAAAAAAAGATTGTTTGCATTTGTTGGATTTTGGATTGGATTCATTGGAGGATTGAAAAAAATTCAGGAAATCTTTGGAGGAGGCTTGCATCAGAAATACATCTCTTCCTGTAGCTTCTTGTACCAGGTTTTCCTCTTTGTGTTTTATTGTTCTTGATTGTTTTCTTTAAAATAGTAATGATTAAAGATTTGTTTGTTAAATCTGTTTTAGAAAATAGATTTGATATTAGAAGAAAAGAATTAAATAAATTTACAACCTTTGCTTGTGAAATTTTTTGAATGAAAATTGTGAAAACCTCAGTTGAATTTAAACTATTTGGGGAAATAGATTGTATTGTTATTGAAAATCAAACATAGAGATTGAACAATGCATTTAGAATGTTTTTAGAAAATGAAACCTTCTGTTTATTATTAAAAAAAAACGGATTTTATAATCTGCAGTATAGTTATATTTTTCATGGTAAAATGGTTTGGTTGCATCGCCAATAACTCCACTTACACAAACTGGGTTTTCAGGAAATTTAAAGGGTTTTTGCATTTTGAAATTTTTTTATTCCTGTCAAAAAATCGCAAATACTCAGATCGTATTTTTTGAGTTATGCTTGAAACATGAGCCTACTATTAAGTTATTTTCTCATGGCTGCTCTGAAAATAAAATAATAATAAATTGATATTTATAAATATTAATATTTTATGTATTGTTATTATAATATTAAAATATTATTTAATAATATTTTATATTATAATTTATAATATTAAAGTATTATATTTATTTATATCATTTTAAATAAAATTTGTATATTAGATTAGTGGTATTAAAATTATAAAAGTATGAGAAATTATTGTTTATTTTAAAATGGCATGTTAAAGTTTAATTGAAGGGGTTAAATATTTGATTTAAAGAATGTATAATTTAAAATTTAATTGTGGAATTTAAATTCATGTGTAAAAAGTCTAATTATGAATTTGATTTAATTGGAAATATATATATATATTTTGGAAAATTGATGATAAGGGATATTTTATTTTGAATTAAACAATTTGATATTTTGTAAAGAATAGAAGATATGTTAATGATTAAATATATTTAAATATATTAATTTATATTTAGTATATATATATATATTGAAGGTATATATCCCTTTGAGATAATAAATAATATTTTATCTTATTTTATTCTATTGGTTGCAACTTGAGTATTATTAGTGTTCTAAAAGAAATGATTAGTATGTGTAGAAAATGTATAGAGAAGGATATTTTTTAATAGAAGTAATTACTTGATTTAAAAGGAAATATTTATTTTGTTAATATGATTGAAGAAAATATATTGAGATGTATATATATATATATCCATGAGTATTTTCAATCAATATTTACCTTGCTTTATTTAAGTGCGTGTAATTTAGCTTTGCATGAAGAATTTAAATGATATGTTTTGAATGTATGATCAAAATTGATAAGAAAAAAGATATTTAAATATATTGAAGAATTATAGAAATATTTATATTTAAATATTTGTTTTAATTAATGAGATTTAATTAGAAACAATATGAATGCATGGTCAAATAGATAAGCCAAAAGGTATTTTTATGCATTGATGAAATTGCATGTTTTAAATGGATAGTTGAAGAGACATAGACTTCAGATAGAAAATTGAAAAAATTGGTTGCAATAGTGTTAGGTTGCATTAGAAGTAAATTTAGGAACTAACTGTATTGAAAAAGGTAAATAGTTATTATGTCTTTATTTAGTTCCATAGAGTAATCTAGTCATTGTGAATGGAATATTAAAGAATATATGTAATTAAATTTATTAATATATATATTTGGTGTCTATATAATATGGAGCATATATATATATATACATTAAGTGTAAAATTCATTATCGTATTTTTATTTTAATGAAATGCATGCAATATATTATTGAATAGAGATTTAAAAATGGATTGATTAGTGTATATGGAAAATGGTTAGAGAAACAATATGTTATTATATCAAAGTGACTAAATGTTTTAAATAGAAAATTGAATGAGGCGTAAGATTTGGTTAGGAAATGGAAAGAGTTTACTTGCATAGATTTGTGTCGATTTAAAAGTAAATTAAGAAGTTGTTTTATTGATGAAGCAATCAATTATGTTATTTATTAATTTATATTTAGATTAATTGAATCATTGTGATTGGATTATGAAAGAGATATGGATTTAGTATATCCAAAAGTAGTATCTTCCTCATAATTATCTTAAAAGATTTAATTCTCTGTATTCAGTATAGGGAAGTAAGTTTAATTGTTTTAGATTTCCAATAATAAAAAGGGAAATAGAGGTTATGATTATTTTAGATGATCTAGTTATCGTGTCTTTGACTTTGTCAACACTACCTATTGAATGAGTATGGATTTAAGAAATCCAAATATTAGATTTGATTGATGACTTGAATGTTTTTCTTACTATGTTGTCAAGTTGCATTGTTGGTTTTGGGATTTAGTGTTAGTCCTAAATTATAAGTCTTCCAAAAGAACTTAGAGGATAAGGGTTGTTGAATCTTTATGCCATCCAATTTTTTTCCCTTGGGTAGTGCATGGCGTCTTTTCAGTTTTACCCGATTTTCACGAACGGGGATGTTTGCACCTCCTTGGTTTAGGAGCGGATTATGGGATCTGTGTCTCCTTGTATGGAGTGACCTTGTTATGTGGTTTCATCTTGTTGCCTCCTATGAAAGGAGTGGACTATGTGTTTGTTGCCTTCAAGATGTTTGGAGTGAGTTCTATTATTTGTATCCTCCTTGTGTTGGAGTGGATTATGATGCCTAGTTGGTATGCACTTGTGGTTCCCTTGGTGGATTGTTTGGTGTGTGTTGTCGAATAGAAGAGTGAGTTTTGTTAGGGGCCGGAGCCCAAAGTGGTAAACCGGATAACCTTCAAAAGTGATTTAATCAAGTGATAATTAAATTAATGTACTTAGATGATTAGGATGCATTCACATTAATCAAGATAATTTAATCCTCACTCATAGACACAAGGGCTCATTTAGACTTGGGATGAGTGAGAAGGCCTGGAATGGCAAGATCAACAATCTTGTCCTTGTGAGAGGTAGTTGATTCCGCATGAGTGAGTATAAGTGTCGGGATTCGATTGAGGCCACTAGGATTACTTGTGCTGGAGCCTATGAAGAATTCCTAGAGGAGATCTCATGACAAACTTTGCGATGACACTCTATCTAGGACAACTGTTGTTAATTGTTTTATGTGTATGGTTATTTGAACATACTTGATCTACTTTATGTCTGGAAGCAATGTGACCTATGTCAGTGATGTTGGAGTTGTACTTGTATTGTATTGATTTGTACTTGTATTGTACTTGAGTTGTACTTGATTCATACTTGTATGGTGAATGAGTTGTACTTGTTAATTCATTTGGTTGGTTATAACAGTATGAGTCAGTTTGAGTCTGCCTTTGGTTAGAGGTAGTAGAATCTTTGTCCATGTTACTTTGTTACTATCTCCTAGCATGGGGGGTGGGCCTTCGGGTACCACATTGGTTGGGTGGAACATGCACCAAAATCGTTGGGTCCCCATCGATCTTCAGTACTTGGTGGCGAGACATCCAGATGGACAGCTCGCGGTTCTTGTTGTAATTTTTTGCATTGTAATATTTTAACTTGTATAAGTTATTTTACCCCTCTTATGTTTATGAGGTGGAATTCTGTAATTGTAATCTTATGTACTATTGCCTCATTCTGGGAATGAGTGATGTAACTATTGGTTTAAGATAATGTTTATGAGATTGTACCTTGGTTGATTATCTTATTATGTTATGTGGTATCCTTATGATGCATGATGTTTATTTCATAAAGTTCATAAAGCTATGGTTTTGTGTAATATGTATGTGTGGGTTTAAGTAATCCTAACCTTGTAGCCTTAGAGGTTGTTGTTAATTAGTAAGTGAATGTGTATGTTAAATGCACTTTATAAAAAAAAATTAGTTCGCTTAAGATGTTAATTGCAACTTCCTTTAAGGTTACTTGGTGGGGCATTACATGTTGGGTCTCAAAAATGCAGGTTTTAACCAAAAGAGTTTGCCAAGATCTTACAACACTTTTGGCCAACGCCAATTGATGCAATTGTACCTTTTGCTCTTCAAGCTCTACTAGACCTAGGTGTGTGAACCTAATGAATGATGCAGATTTGAAATGAATTTCCTGATACAATGATCTACCCACAATGACAAGGGGGGTGGATAGACAAATATACTACAACTACTACTCCTACTGTACAAATGAAAGGTTTTGAAAATGATGCTTGATATGAAATTGTTCTCTAGGTTGAGGCAAATCAGTGCCTTCTATCCAGATGGGTAATGGAGTCAAATTATCAAGAATTGTGCATTTTTACCTTTCCGTCTTAATTCAAGTTGCTAGGCACTTTTTAAAATGAAATTATAATGACTGGCATATGACTTCATTAATTTATGGCTTGCATAAATAATGCTGGAATATTTTCTTTTCAGGTTCTACTTCAACAATCCAAAAGAAATACTAAATCATTGTGACTTGTTTAAAAGAGTTTATCTATGACTTACAGACACCAATCAACCAAATCACAGAGTGAAATTTTCACTCTGATAAATCAAACATATGCTTGATACATTGATTTAAATGATTTAAAACTTCAAGTTGGAGACAACCCACATAAGAAATATAAATTATTATATCACAACAACTGAAAACAAAAAAAGTTTCACCAATTCAAAATGATCTATCCATTGATCTAGTTCAATAAAGGCTCTATCATTTTTTACCTTCCAGTCCCCTCTCGAGAAAAATCTAACTCCTATTCTAACTCCTACTACCCCCTTCGCTCTCTTTCAGATTTTTCAAATCATTTATACATCAAATTTGAAGAGTCACAACCCTTCACTGTTCTGATAAAACCATTTGAAATTCTACAACAGAGATTTAAAATATTTAATTATGTTGCCTCTTGGCAAATTAAATATTTTTACAATAGTCGATCTTTGATTTTAATCTAATACTTTACTCGCCTTTAATATATCACTTTCGTAGCCTTTTATTATTCTTGCCATTCAACAATGGTCAACTTTTGATCAAGCCCACCTACCATCTCCTACTATCACCCCTTACCGCCACCACCACGGTCTCCTCCTTACCCTCCTATGGTACTACGGTGGCCATTCTACAAACCGCTAGTCATTCTACACATTGTTAACTCACCGCCTATCCTCATCCATTGTGCTACCGCGGTCACTGGCTTGACTGTCAGTAGTACCGTGGTAGCCACTTCATTGTTTACCTCCCGTTCACCGCCTTATAGCGGTTACTAGCTTTGACGGCTGTGATACCACAGTATCTCCTTTCCAACCGCTCCTTGGTTACTTTCTCTTATCGCTCACCACTGCCTTCGCCTGTTGCTAATAGTTTACTGCACTATCGTGGTCAATGAATTGACCGCACACCGTAATGCGGTGAACCTCTAAACTACTCGCCTTCGTTCGTTTGTTGACTGTCCACTGCACTATCGTGGTGTATGTGCTAACCACTGCACTATTTCAATGTATGTGCTAACCACTTGCAGTGAAGCGGTAGCATTTACCTTGACTATTGTCCAACCATCACCACTAGATACCGCGAGCCACTTTGCAAAAGGCCGCAGTAAAGTGGTAAAGGGTGTTGGTGTATGAAACATGATTAAGGTGGAAATGTTTATAAATAATAGGCTACTTTCACTTTATGAAAGGTGGTGAAATCAAATTTTTCATGACAAAGGTAGGAAAATGGACAAAATATTTTAGAGTTCGAATGGAGAATATGAGGTTAAAATGAGAAAAAACCCTTAGGATTTTAGTGGATTTTTATGGAAATTTGTGAGAAAACCTTAGGGTTTTAGATGGAAATTTTCAGTTCTAACAAAGACTTAGCACACTTGCAACATCAAGTGAGCCTTGAAACCATTTTCGCTATTGCAATTCCTACTATAGACAACATCCATCGCATGCTTGATAGTGATGAAGGCCTAGATGTTGTGAAGAAAATAGTTGAGATATATTAAAAACATGTTCCTTCCACCTCTAATTTCTCTCAACTAGAAAACATTGTGGTTAGACAAGGAGGACCTCAAACTGCTCCTCCCTCAATAGTACCTTCCATACCTACCTATGTCTCTCTTAATGTCACAACCACAATGCAACCAATTAGCAATACGATTTCTTTCCTTGGTATTCCTACTAGTATTCCTACCTTCTATGTGGCATTGCATGCTTTATCCTCTTCTACCATACCATCCATTAGCATACCATTTTCTTGCCCTACCACTACACTTACCCCATCACCACTTTTCCTTCCACCTCACACCACTTACACTGATCCTCTCATAACACAACTTTTCCAAACCGTCTCATCCATGCAACAACAAATGTCTACCATCAACCAAAACCAAAATGGCCAACCCACATACTATGTTCGTAGCAACCCCTTGTCCTTGGAAATCTTGTGAACCCCGATGCCACAAGGAGTAGAGATTCCTAGGTTTGAGAAATATGGAGGGAAGGGATATCCTTCTAACCATGTTAATACATACACTACTTTGTGTAATGACTTTGTCCTTGATGATAAATTGTTAGCTAAACTGCTTCTTAGGACCTTAAAAGATACTACCTTGGAATGATTTTCTTCTTTACTGAACAATTCAATTTGTTCATTTAATGAAATTGTTGATGCATTTATAAATCATTTCCAAGTGCACATGACTCCCAAGAAGACCTTGGTCAATTTGATGTGATGCAAGCAAAAAAATGATGAAAAGATAACTGATTTTATCTCACACTATCAATAACTTTATTCCCAAATCGATGTCAAGATCCTTGACCCACATCTTCAAAAAATATTTATCGAAAATTTTCTAACACACCTTCAAGATAAACTCACCATGATGATATTTCATTATTTTATGTATTTATGTACAACCCTTTGCAATTATCACAATTCAATTAGTAGTCGCGATACACGATTCACTTCTACTCGAATTGAGAAATCTAAAAATGTCGAGCAAGCCAATTCCCAACCATTTAGAAAGAGAAAAAAAGTTCTTACAATTTAACCATGTCCAACAATCCTCTCCACTTGTCAATAACCAGGTAGCCACTATTAAAACCATGGTTCCTATTAATTATGAAGATCCAAAAAGACACTTCACACCTTTACCCAACACCCTCTGTAACACAATGTCTCAACGTTTGCAGCAACAAATTATTACCTTACCAGTTGTTCATGCACCTGATCCTACCAACCCTTTACCTCTGAACTTCAACTCCAAAGCTTATTTCCATTTTCATAAACAAAATGTACATGCCACAGAGCAATGCAAGCATCTTAAGAATCTTGCACAAGACCTCATTGATTTTGCAATAATTATGTTGCTCATCCCAAACAAAATCTGAAAAATTTCACTAATCCCATGGCTAAAAATAATATTTCATTTCTCAAAGTTAGTGAAACTCCACAAAATGATGTTATGAATGTTGATACAAATGATGAATATTATAATCTTATTATACATGTGACCCATGTTAATCTTATGAATGAAATGGTAGGAGTGATAGACGTTATCCCGCATAAAAGCCAACCTAAAACATCTCTTGATATTACTTTTTCCTCTCAATACATACTTAAAAATATCCCTGATGGTCCTCTTTACATATCCAGTCGTATCTATGATAAGCCCACTAATAGGATATTTATAGATCTTTCCTATGGAGAGAATGTGATCACTAAGGAATTTTTGGTATTGCATGGTCTTTATCAAGATGATTATGATAAACCTAAAGCATGGATCAAAAAACACAATAGTTTTTCTTGCCCTACAATTAGATCGATCATCCTCCCATTACAAATAGGACCTAAAACATTGGATGTTACATTTTCTATCATCCCGTAGTCAGATCAATTTCATTTGAGGCTAGCCATCCATGGCTTCACTCAATGAAAGTGGTCCCTTCGATTCTTCATAAATGTTTGAAGTTTCCATTTTACAATGATATATTCACTATCCACCATAGTGTATTTAACACCTTGTCTTCCAAAGGAAAATTTTCCTTAGAAGTCATCATGCCTTGAAGAGATTTATTTTTTATTGCTTATCAAAAATTTAAAGCAAAGAAAATATTTGAATTGTATCTTCAGAACATGTCCCCATCCACCCCTGATACTCCCATCTTAGATGAAACCATGCTTCAACCTGAACAAGACCCACCTAATCAAGCTCAACCAACACCTGACACCTCACTCTACATTGTTCAGGAGACCTAGAGATTGTGAAATTAAATATGTCATGCCTCCTCACATAAAACAAGTTTACAAAGCAAAGGAGAAAGCAGATGAACAACCCTTCATGGTTCCTTTCATTCCTCCCCCTATGGATAAAAAGAAACTTATGGTTGATCAACCTACTCCTTCACAAACATAACTTGACAACATAGTCAAAATAAACATAGGAGCTAGGGAGAGTAGGCACCGATGTCGTACCCTTGCTTGCAAGTTACGTGAATAAGAAAATAAATAAAATCGTAATCCACACTTGACAAAAGTAATGCATGATGCTCCTCCTATACAACACTCAGAACCATATTTACACACTTCCATCGACATCGTCATTCATCCTCCTATTGCCATAAATTTGGATGGTGATGATGAGAAGAATGTTAAAATAGATGAAGAGGTGCATAGAAATTTGAACACACTATTTTCCTCTTCCATGATTTTGCATGACAACTCTCCTACTAGGATGAGCATTGACCTTGATGCTGGTTTTGCAATTATTGTTGTCCCTCTAGCCAGTCGCCCACCCTCACTTTACATTGAACAAGATTGGGAGGCGGATGCCTTGCTAGACTATTGTCTTGCATTTTCCTTACTAGTTCTTTGCATTTTCCTTTTTATTTTGTGTATGTGTGTAGCGTATTCCCTCGTACAATTTTATTTGATGTTCCCTCTTTTTGTGGCATTCCTCTATTTTTATCTTCATTCTTTTGTGTCGTGGGCCTCTTCTTTCGCTTTTTCTCTTTTTGATTTTTGTTTTCCTTTTAGGGATGATGCAAGGCATTGAGACTGCAATGTATCCTTCATGTGGACCCAAAAGGCTCTATTTCTTTTCCTTTTTCTTTTCTTTTTCCTTCCTTTTGGGAATGATGCAAGGCATTAAGACCACAATGTCTCATTCATGTTGACCCAAAAGGCTCTTTTTCTTTGTCTTTTTCTTTTGGATTTTTTTGTCCTTTTGGGGACGATGCAAAATGTCAAGACACCTTATGTCTCTTCCATGTTGAACCAAAACAACTCTTTCTTTTTCTTTGTTTTCACTCTCTTTGTGTCATTCTTCCAGTTCTATGTATTGAGGGAATGATGATAGTTTCGAGCTCTCTAAACAAGAATTGCAACAATGAACATACTGACCCCAAATTCATAGATCCCTTATGTGTTTGGTGTTTCTCCTTTTTCTTTGGGAAAGATCCTTCCCTTTTCTTTCTTCTTTTTCCTTCACATGATGCAACCTTACTTGGAAACCTATGACTTGACATAGGGGCTTTCCAAGTTAGCTCTCATGTCTTCTCTTTCTTTTTGCATTTTTGCATTTTTCTACTTTAAAGTAATTTCTCATAGAACGATGTTCTACAATTCCTTTAAAGTGGGGGCATACATTCGTATTATTTCTTTTTGCATTTTATTTTTCTTGGTTCTTAGTGTGGCCTTATTATTTCATATGATGTGTTTGTTGCTTGTGGATGACATTGGCTATAATGTCTTTCATGAAAGTGATCTATCTTAGCATATTGAATTCCTATTAGTGGATTGATGTGACACATTGCATCCCTTAAGTTGTGAATTTTATATTCTTTGATTGGTACTCTCTTGGATACATTAGACATAATTTTCCCTAATTTAAAGACCTCGCATGAACTAAACAAGAATCCTTTGAACATTATTTTGCATTTTACATGTTGCATTTTGCATTTTGCATATATGGCCAATAACACAACTTGGATTCCTGTGGTGCCATCTTGCACTTGTTCATGAGCTCTAAGAATACAAAGCTTTTCTTGTCTCATGAAGCTTAAAATGTCATTTTCTTTTGTGGTACCTTATTAAAGTTATCAGGAGGTATAAATTTGGTATGGTTTGAGTGGGAAGCCCAGCTAACAACACAAATTTCCCCATAGCCACCTGTGTGTGTGTGAGTGCATACCAGTCATGAGTGTATGTTTCTCACCTTTTTGGCCTTCTCAACTGACGGACAACCATTAGTTCCATCACCTCAGATTGAGTACACATCTTTCCAGAAAATCATCCTACATCTGATCCACAACTAGTTAGACAAATGGTCAAAGCTTGATACAACTTTTTCTTCCCTTTCATTCTTTCACATCACTTTCTTGTGTGATCTTTTGTGCTAATTTTTGGTTTGCCATGGTATCTTTATCCTAGGGGCTTGACCATCCCTATTTATTATTTTTGTCTCATTTTCATCTTCCCTCTTGATTATTGTTGTCTCATCTTGCTAACATCAGTACATATACATCCTTCTCGATATGCATGTTGGGCTACTTTAGTGTGAGTTTGAACCAAGTTCATCCTCTCACTAAAGTGGGGGATAAATGTAATGTAAAAAAATGTATCCTTGACATTTTCACTCATTTGGGCCTTTCTTATGGATTTTTGCCTAATATTGCCTAGATTTAATGTTGTAATGTGGCCAACACATTCACATTAGGCCTTGAACACTTGAAAATTAATAAAAACCTAATGATGTCTTACAAAGGTGTTGTGAAGTGTTGTAACCCATTTTCACACTTTTCCAAGACTTTTCTATCATAATTCTTCTAAATAACCACTTTTTATCACTAACCAAGACCTATTTAAAAGTGTTGGAAGGAGTTATAACAAATTCTCACACTTTCCTAGGCTTGTCATCAATAAATTGAACCTTTCTTATGTTAAAATGACCCCTTTATGCACTTATAGGCCCTACCTAAGTGTGTTTCGGAAGACAATCCTATTAAACAACATTAATCACATTTTAATTCCCTACAATTAGTAAATTTTCCCTTGTTTGACCAAGTCACCACCTTGGACGACTTAGTCCAATTAGGCTTATAAATCAAATTTATGTCAATATTCTAGCAAGATATTGTCTTCTAAATCCTAAGGTCATCTTGTGATGAGGTATTTTTGAGAAATTAGGACACGTCATGTATAAATAAAGGGTTTTTCCCTCATTTTCATCCTCCTACACTCCTAACTCAACAACTCTCATTCTTCTCAAGCAATCTTCAAGCATCAAGCATTCAAGCACTCTAAGCACATCAAGAATCAGTCCATTGGAGCTAATTACTTGCATATCTTCACAATTCTTCATCAAGGGTTTGGTGAGTTGTTTCACTTGCATGTTATTCAATCATCTTTCCCTTTTCATTTTATTTCACTATCTAGCCTGGTTTGATTACCAAAATGGGGTTTGACTAAGGCAAACCCCTATTCTCTAACCCTAACCCTTTTTCCCCTCTTTGCATGTGTGCTTTGGGTGAAGCCACAATAGTGGTTTACAATTCAGGTGAGGAAGGAAAACTCACAGAAAAAAACCCCAAGGCAAAAAAAGTGATTTTAGGGGTTCGTACGAACCTACTGGTTCGATCGAACCAATAAGGGGTTTGCTCGAACCCCTTTGAATCTTGGGCACCAAAAAAAAAAAATGCATAGGAAAGGGGTTCGAGTGAACCCCTAAAGGTTAGCCCGAACCCCTATGGGTTCGTACGAACCCTCCTTATCCCTCATCCCCCATCTAAGACACAAAAAAAACCTAAATTTTGGCACTTCGGAGCTCGGGTTGAGGATGAAAATGGAGGAATATTCACAAACCCAACCAGAATCAGGTAGTCCTCAGAACGAGCTATCCAAGGAATATAATTTTAATATATTTTGGTTTTATTATGTATGTGTTTTCTTAGTTTTATTAAACATAGGTTTTTCACCAAAAATCAAGCTCTCTGTTTTGAACGTGTGAAAAAATAGAAGATTATCAAAATATTTTTAAAAAAAATATGTTTGTGTTGGGTATTGATTTCCTTGATCCATTTAAAAAAAAAATGAATTTCGATACATACAGAAAAAGTTATGTTGTTAACAATCCACCTATGTCTAAATTGCAATTGGTTTGACTTCAAGACTTGATTAAGGAAAAAATATTCAATAAAAAACTATGAGACCAAATTAAAGTGCTATATATCGTAGTTAAAAATCTAAATTCGAAAAAATTAAAATTTTATCCTTCATACAAAAAAGTTATGTTGTATACGGTGAGCGTCACTTTTTAAAAATGTTATTTTCTATAGGAGACGGAAAAAAAAGTGAAATATAATTCCAAAAAATTTTGAAAAAAATATATTCAAAACCTATAGACAAAATGGGATGAGACTCTAGTTTACATCATCTTAAAACTCCTCATGGTTTAGCCGCTATAGGTTCCCGAATGTGAAGATTTAGTTAAAAATAATAATTTCAGTGTCCAATTTGGCTAAATATTGTAAACCACTATTGTGGGATCACCCATTTGCAAGTTGTGTATGTATATTTGTCAGAGAGTAAGGTGATAAAAGGTTTCAAGTCTCCATCAACATCATTCAAATTCAACAAACTCTAAAAGGAGCTTGAGGACAACCTATAGGTCAAAATCTGATGATTCGGATCTAGAGTTCTGTCAAAAACAAAAGTAAAAGTTGATAGCTATAGATTCTAGCCTCAAGATTCCTGAAATTCACAGGTGGACTAAGTCACCATCATTGGTGAATTAGTCCCACTGCCAGGCCTAAAAAGTGATCTCTACAGTTTTGGACACCCATTTCTTCGAAACCTGTTCTGAAAAAGTCTCCCTAAAGAAGGACTATGTTGCCTAGCTTGGCGTACATGTCCCAATGGCCTCCAACAATAGATTCTAAAAGATTCCATAGCTCCTCTTCATCAAGATTCAGTTTCCAGGTGCACCCCTTCTACTTCATTAAGTTTTTTTATAGTTGGCTTTCATTTTAGGTCATTTTACATAGTGTTTTCAATACATTTGCATTTCATTAGTTTTCATTCAATAGTTAGTTTCATTTATTAGATTATTTAATTTAGATACATTCATATCACACACACCACATATTTAACACTTAATCTTGAATGAAACTCCTAGATTTTGGGTGCGAAAGAACTCTCTCCTTTTAGGTGAAAACCCTAGAAGAGCTAGACAACCCCCTTGCCCTAAAAATATACAGTTCACTTAACACCTGTAGTTTTGCAATATAGAATGTTACAAAATAGGACTAATACCTATTTTTTGCTACACATAAAAATAAAAAGAGCTAAATTGTAAATTCAAGTTAAAGGTACACCAAGTACGCAAATTTTCTACTAAGTAACCATTATTGTGCAAAAGATTGATTACAAATGAGTTTCAATTTTTATTATGAAAATACACTTTAAAGAATATTATACAGTTTCATAAGGAATGTTGTATTATTCATATTGTAAAAAGCATGAGGTCCCACACAAGCTATGGGAGTAACTAAAATAACTAGGAGCATATGATAAATATGCGATAAGAGTTAAACTACATAACTGAAGATACAGATAAATATGAGAGGATAGGTGATTCATCATTACCTGGAATGATGAATCATAGGTCACAGTTGTGTTGTGTCTTCGTGTGTCCAGCTCCAACTCGGAGGACACCTACAAAATTGTTAGAATGTTTTGTTAGAGCAATGAAGAATCATAAATCTTCTCATATTAACATACCAATAGAAATATAATTCATGTCCTATGATATATTCATCAAATGATCAAGTTAATAGATGAAAAAATATTTGAGAGCACGAAAGATTCATAAGAGGAAGCATTGAGCTTCATTATGTTTTGCTAACATGTTTGTTCACTGTGCACTTATATGAAAAGTTATGTTCCTAATTTGAAGACATTATAGTTGTGGAGAAATTGTGGCTCCCACAAAGGTTGAGCCCAGAAACTATGAAGGGAAAAAGTCTAGACAATCAATCAAGGAGCAATCCCACTTAGTTCCTTGAGAACAACCACAACAACAAGGCAGTCATCAAGTAATATAAAGAGAAATATTCTATCTTGAAGACAGTAAATTATACAATTCAACATCAAGTACAAGAGGATAAATAATCATTAACATTTTTTTTTATTCCTTGTCAAAGTATGAAACATATGGGGTAACAATAAGGACAAAGTTAATGGACAAAAAGGGTATAAAAGTGTAGAGATTTCATTCAAAATGAGCAGAAAAATCATTAATGGAGGAACAGTTTAGGTTATGCCTTCATTGTGACATCATTTCACAACTCAATGATTGTTTGTTTATATTTACAATTAATTTTTATATGATGATGTTTCAATCACAATACAAGTAAATCGCAGAAAAAATAGTCAATAATGTTCTACATTTAATGCAAATGGAAGTACAAAACTATTGAGTGACAGTCAAATTTCAACCTCTTGAACATTTATAAAATACAGAAGAAAACAACACATAGGGCATCATAAAAATATCAAGGTATGTAAATTTCCATGTGCCAAGTTTCAATGTTTTCAGGTAGGTTTGATAGAGTAAGACCAAGGTTGCATGAAGCCTATAGTACATGCATGAGCATGAAAATGTCTTAGCAATAACACATGATCATATAAATATCAAGTCACTTAGGATGAAAATTCATTTTTAGTATTCAAGGAGGCTCTGATATGATTATAGAAGCTCTCCTCCACAAGAGAAAAAGAAAAATAAGTTGGAAAATATTTTACCTTAAATTCCTTTCACTTTTATGTTCAATGTTGGTAACAACACAAATAATCTTTGAGATGGATCAATAGAGACAAAGTTTTTGAGCAATTGCATAGAAATGACTATACATAAATAACAACCCTCTTAAAGTTCAGCACAATCATATCATAAAGGGGTCGAATGACACAAAGAGGTATGTAAATACCTAGAAGCTTGTGAAGTTCTCATTCATGGCGGCCTGTAGGGAAAAAAGAAAATAAAAGGAGGAATCTCCAACCATTAGTTCCTAAAGAGCATTATTGCCTAGGGTTTTTTGAAACCCTTGAAACAACAGAAGTGAAGTATTGAAACCTCAAGAATCACATAAAAGTCATGTTGATAGAAGGAAAATCCCTAGATAACTTCTTAGAAGTCACGACCTTCAAGGTTCAATAATTTATTTGCCTCTTTCAAAGATATAAGGAACAACCTTCTTAGATAAAAAAGGGAGAGCACAAGAGTTGGGTTTCATGAAACCCTATGAAGCAAAAAAAAAAAGAACCAAGAAAAACCCTCATGGTGACCATTCTATTGCAGAATACTCAGAAGGTTGCGAATTTATTTTATCAAAAAAATAAATGTACTCTTTTTACCATCATTTACCAATAGAAAGCCAAATAAATAGTGCAAGGGGTTGAATGATACAAGTTTACCTTTACCGCTTGTTGGAAAAAAATGCATTCAATATCCATGTATACAAGCTCAATTTTTCTTCATTTTCAGCCTCACAGAAAGTGTCTCTAAATCTCAGAGCAAGGTAGAGAATGGGAAAGGAAGATAACATTAGAAAATAATACCATGGTCACCATGACCTAAAACCCTAGAAGCATGGTTGCAAAAGATAGATTCTAGATTCATTAAGGTTTGGGCTTACCTCTTTAATTTCAAAGGGAAATTCAAAGTCTCAATGGTCAATCCAACCTCCAAAGCAACCAATG
Source organism: Sequoiadendron giganteum (assembly GCA_007115665.2). Lineage (NCBI taxonomy): Eukaryota > Viridiplantae > Streptophyta > Pinopsida > Cupressales > Cupressaceae > Sequoiadendron > Sequoiadendron giganteum. Next base: position 814,498,618 of record CM021102.1, read on the forward strand.
GTGATAGTATCAAAAAAGAATAAGCAAGACAAAGAAAAATTCAGAATGTTTATTAGCCCGTGGCCAAGAACAATGAAAAATGCTCGAAATGGAGTTCAGTCACAAGAGTTGCACAAATGACAATTTAACTTCATTTTCCTATAGAAAATCTCCATCAAAAAGGGTCCAGAAGACACAAAAGATTTAGGTTTCGAGCCCAACCTAACCCAACATGGTGGCACAACAGCGGACAAGAAAAAATGCATAGGTAAAAATGACAAAGATTAGGGTTCGACTTTATCTTTACTAGATGCCCTAATCTTTTTGTTCGAGTATTTTTTTGACTTTGTTTTAAAACAAAATAATTTCTATTTCAAAAACACACATGGTCTTGACTTAAATTCAATTGAACTAGCCTCAAGGGTGGTCATGTATTCATGATGTAGTTTGGAAATTTAAAAGGGATTTTATTATCATTTTCAATCTTTTGACAAATCCTTTTAAATGTAGAATATATTATTAAGCGCAAGATGATATTCCCTTAATATTTGTTCTAGGAAATTCACTATCAAAGAGAGATGGTGATGATAATCTATTACTTCACTTATTCTTCTTTGCATGATAATTGATAAAAATAATAATATGATTAAATATTAAAGGTATAATTACCTTAATATTTAACATTTAATTGGAGAGGGTAGAACAACTACACATTAAATATTAAAATAATCATCGATTGATTATCTTTATTATTTAAATAATACAGTTACCTTTTCCAAAGGCATGCAAAAAATGACAAATGAAGCCAACTAAGCATCCATTCATGCGAAATCGAACAAATGGTGGAGTTTTCTTTGAGTTCTACATCAGTTCATGATATATTTTGATCATGCACATGGGGAGGTGGAGTTTCGTACTGTTTTTTCCAGTTTTCATTTGTTATGGCCCTCTTTTCATGTAGTTTTTATCTTTGCACACGGAGAGGATATTTTCACTTTCAGTGCCACCTCCATGCACATTGGAGCTATTTTCGAGTTTCACTTCAGTTACATATAGTATTAGAGAGAGTTTTAAATTTTTTAAGCTTAGTTTACAACATTGGTCGGCCCTCTTTTCACATAGTTTCTCTTTTGCTCGTGGGAAATGCTTTCGAGGTATTTTACACTTTCAGTTGACTATTTATTCCACTTTTGGACACTTTGAAGTTCTCATACCTTTGTATATATTTGAAAAAAGTCTTTATTTTTTCTTTAGTTCTTGTTTTCTACCTTTATTTGATGCAAAGAAGACTATCTTGTAACTCAACATTTTACATTAATACAATTTATAGTTTTACAGGTTATTTAGTTTTTTCATTTTGCAGAGTCTCTCCTTCATAGTACCCAACAAAAACAAAGTTCACCTTCACAATTTATGGTGTTTTGCATTGTTTAAATAATCTGATGCAAGTTTGATGTATTTTATTTACAGAAACCTTCAAATTTATGTCTTATTTATTCATGCATATACACAATTGCATTTTGTCAGAGGTCATTAATTGTGTTTATAAGTTTATTCCTTCTTCTATTTCGTGAAAACTCATTTTTCGTTAGTAGGAAAAGAACAAACATAGCCTTTTAGTGAATTATTTATGTGTTCAAAATGCTCAATTTGGGTTGTTGTGTTAAAAAAAATTATGAGAACATTAGTTGTGAGAAAGTTTTGCATATTAGAAATTTTTCAATGCATCACCTCCTAGAAGTAGCATATAATAAGAATTTCTTCCACTTTCATTGTTTAAATCTTTCTCCCTTTCTTCACACAGTTATTATATTCTAGGAGATTCAAAGGGAGACATCCCATAACCTAGAGGTCTATCCATATCATAGGGTACCCACAACCTAGGACATTCCAATGTTTCACAGGATTGTAGAACTTTAGAAAGTTTTGTGTGTCAGGTGCAATCCATTTGATAATAGTTTTTGGCACACTGAGTGGCACGCTAATGCTCACTTCAAAGAAAGAATTCAAAGCTTTCACACTGTTGTTCTTAGTTTTACAGTAGATTTTTACCTATGAGAGGTTTATATTTGATTGGTGACTCCATTTACTTGGTTTAAATTGCAGATTTTAGTAGCACATGAGAAGAATTCAGACTCGAAGAAGTACTGATCCATTTGAATACCTACAACTATCATTTCCCAAGAGAAGAGGCAGGACAACAAGAAGGAGATTGAGAAAATCAAAATCAAGATCATGATCAACACTAAGATATCATTCTACACCGCCCAGTCTCAAGCCTTCAAGTTATATACCTATTTTTCTAGTAGCAAGTGTAAACTAGTGTTACAAGTACCACCTCCTAGAGAAAATCTGATGGCCAGAGCGCATGTGTTCATACCATTCAATGGGGGTGACCCATTGAATTTAACCCAACATGATGACATACTGATGGCTTCATTTAAGAGTCTTCCCTTTTTCAATGGTGAGGAATAAACTATGCCAATAGAACACTTAAGTGATGTAGCTTCACTTTATGCAGTTCATCACATAACTCAAGAGAATGTGGTGTTAAGGTTGATAGCAGCGCTATTCAAGGGAAAAGCACTTCAGTGGTTTAGAGGTTTTCTGATTAATACTGTAGCAACATGAGATGATTTGGGAGACAAGCTAAGCAAACAGTTTTCTGAAAAATCTGATCATCTGTCTTTAGTTGAGCAAATGATGACTATAAAGAGAGAACCACAAGAAAAAATGATGGATTTTAATTTTTAGTTTCAAAGAACCTAGGACTGCATACCAACAACAATAATACCTTCACCATATCACACTTTTTTGTATTATCTTAGAGCATTAAATAGTGTCATTTCTATGATGATACAATCTATGGGTGGAGTTATATTACCTGCAACATTTGAGATAGCTATTAGAGCTAAAAATAACTTGATTCAGGCTAGTAAAATTGCATCAAGGCCTGCCATGCCCTTTTTCACTGATATTCAACCATCAATGCCTATCCAACTATCACCTAATGCCACAATACCTATTGTTCCAGCCTTAGGTTTCCAAGCAACGGTATAAAATAACGTTGTTCTAGCAAATACAGACTTGCAAGAGCTTAGAAATACCCAACAATAGCTGGTAAATGACAAACAAAAAATTTGCAAGTTATTGCAAACTGTTAGTAACAACTTGGTAAGCCTTAAAAACCAACAAGTCTAGAATTTCAGGCCTTATCAAGAACCCGTTCATCCAAATAGACCGCCTTATTAGGCTGACTATCAAGCGCAAATGAGGAATTTCAATGCTAGGCCCAATCAATGTTATAACTAAAATGTTGCTAGCTCTTCTAAAGAGCTTGTAACTATACAGAACAAGTTAGCACAAGATTATGTGTGTTGTTATCCATGTAATCAACCTCATAATCAGGCTACCTATATGAATGGGGTGATTAATCAGACACTCATGGTACAAAGAAATTATATTTCTTTAGATAATACAACAAAAGAAGGCAATGATCAACAATATGATCAAAAGCAACAAAATGACCTTGATGTTGCCATGATGAACTGGCAAGGGAATGAGTTTTGTGGAGTGAGTCACACACAGGGGAAGAATCTATAGGCCACCTCCATTGCAGCCAATACGAGGTCAAAAGAGAGGGTTATTGACTTGAGATTGCAAGCTATTTCCAATGAACAACAAGAAAAAAAAGACAAGCAATAGGTTGATAAAGGCAAACAACAATTTGTTCAATAGAAAAATCAAACTTTTATAGCCCAAAAAGAGCAGTCACAACCCTCTTCTTCTCAGAATGTTTAGATTTTATCGAGAGGAAAACCTAAACCTACTAAAGATCAGATGATACAAGCTGAATTTGTTAAAGAACAGTTGAAATATAAACCACAACGAGCACCAATACAAAAAGAAGTTGTTGTTCCTAAAGTACAACAAAAGGTTAGTGGTACAACTTTCAATACCATTGATTATATGAAAAAGGCCACAAGTAGCATGACCATGTTAGATTCTTTACATCTTCCTATTGAGAAAGAAAGTCTTCAAGAGGCTTTAGCCAAGATATCAATTTTAGATGAATCTACTAAAGACCAACTAAGATTTTTGGCAAACAATTCAGAAGGCAAAAAAGAACAACCAGTTCAAGAGGTAAAGCCACCACCCTTTTATGTAAGCCTAATTATTGTTAATAACATAGTACATAATTGCATGATAGATTTAGGAGAAAGCAACTCCATTATTCCTTAAAAACTAGTAGATAAGTTAGGACTGATTTGAACCATTGTCAAAAGGGGTAGTCCAACTAGATGGTACAACCATTAAGTCTATTGGAGTTATAAAAGGTCCGCCTAGTACATTACATGCATGTTCAAACTTTTCAATTCCATAGGACATCTATGTCATTGATTTACCTCCTTACTTTTTCATTTGCTTTTCTAGAGATTTTACAAAAAAGTTAGGAGGATATTTGTCATCAGACTGGTCACACATGTTTTTTAGGACTAGGTATGATACTAGAGTAACTATTAAATCAAAGCCATGGGATAAATACCATATCAGGCCTTATGCTGCAAATCTTATAAATGCAAACCTAGTTTTCCATGATCAAGAGGATCAAACCATGACCCCTGACACCACTGTACCTATTAAAGGCATACCAGACATAAAATTAGATGAGTGGGAAACTGAGAATCATGAGGTTGATCCATTTATTCACATGGATGAAGTAGGATTGGGAATTTATATGAGTTAGGACCCTGATGTAACTGTTCCAAATTTGGTCAAAAGTGAAAAATAACCAGATTAGTAGATTAATTAGCTATGAAAGTTGTATTTTGATGGTTTGAGAAGTAAAGTAGGTGCTGGTGGAGGAGCTATGCTGATTTCACCTGAAGGACAGAGGTACTATTCAAAATTTCACTTTGCTTTTAGTTGCTCAAACAATACAATCGAATATGTAGCATTAATTCATGGCCTAGAATGGGCTAGAAAGAAAGGAATCAAGTGTCTGCAATTATTTGGTTATTTTGAGCTGATAAAAAATCAGGTAAGAAATTTGAATGTAACTAAAAATTATTTACTTAAGCTATACAAGCACATAACTTTGGATTTAATAGATGAACTTGATGCTTTAAATCTACAATGTATTCCAAAAAATCTAAATAAAGAAGTAGATAAGTTTGTTGTGATTGGATCACAATTTTATATACCAACTAACATACACAATATCGAGGTACAACAATATGTTAAGGTGGTAGTGAGACCATTTGTACTTGATAATAACTTTAGTTGGCAAGTCTTTGATAGCGATGCACAAATTATCAGTTTTCTTATGGAAGAAGCAAAATTTTTTGTTGAAAACCAACAAAAGTTTGAACAACAATATGAAAATTAGATTTTATAGCTAAAGTCTAATAAGTTTCCAAGGTGTTTTGTAACCCTTGAATCAATTTTTAACACTGATTATTAGGTTAGAAAATAAAAATCCAACAACATGGTGAAGCAGGAACACTATGAAGCAATTGAAATATTTAAAGACAAGCTTCTTAAGTTTGGAAATATCTGTACAAAATAGGAATATCAAACCTTTGTCTTTCTTTTCCAAGAATTTAGTGACATTTTTGCTTGGGAATATATGGAGATCTTAAGGGTTTCAACCCTGAGTTAGCTCAACACACCATTGAGCTGGAACCCAATGCAAAACTAGTAAGACAAAAGAAGAGGCCCCTAAATATGAAGTTGGAACACTTGATGAAAATAGAATTGAATAAGTTGATTGAACGTAGGATTATCTTTCCAATTAGGCACATCTCTTGGGTTTAAAATTTGGTGCCTATTAGGAAAAATAATGGAGATATAAGGTTGTGTGTTGATTTTCGTAATCTAAATAGAGCTTCACTCAAAGATCACTATCTGTTGAATTCAATGGAGTAGATATTGCATGTTGTTTCAGGTTCAGAAAGATTCTCATTGTTGGATGGTTATTCAAGATATAACCAAATCTTGGTTAAAGAAAAACATCAGTACAAAACAACCTTTACCACCAAGTGGGGTACTATGGCTTGCAAAAAGATGCCCTTCGGATTGTCTAGTGCAGGAACAACATTTCAAAGAGTGATGGATATGGCCTTCCATGGCCTTATTAATAATTTTTTTATTGTGTACTTAGATGATATAGCTATGTTTTCAAAGAAAGTTGATGAACACTTTTCCCATCTTAGGCAGATCTTTGAAAGATGCAGAGAGTTTGGGGTGTCATTAAATCCCAAAAAGAGTATTTTGGGAGTTCATGAAGGAAATATTTTGGGTCATATCGTGTCAAAGCATGGAATCACTATTGACCCAGAAAGATTAACAATTATTTTAGCTTTACCATTGCCTACACATAAGAAGGGTTTACAAAGTTTCCTAGGGAGGATTAATTTTGTGAGGAGATTTATTCCTAACATAGCAACACTATTGCAGGCACTTATAGCTATGCTTAAGAAGAACATTCCATTCAGTCGGACGAAGGAAGGTATGATTATTTTTGAGCAAATTAAAGACGCACTTGTAGAAACCCCTACTCTTATTAACCTAAATTTTGATAAGTATTTCATATTGTATGCATTCGAGATAATTGGCACCATATTCGTAATGCTCTGTCAACAAAATAATGAGAGTTTAGAGCAGCCTTTAGCTTTCTTCAGTCAATTTTTTTATGACTATGAAGCTATATATTCGTTCATAGAGAAGCATTTATTGGCTATAATAAGGAGCCTTAAGAAATTTAAGCATATTATTTCAAACAATAAAATATAGCTAATGGTTGCACATTCAACAATAAAGGATTTTCTGCTTAGTAAATACATTAAAGATAAGAGAGCAAGATGGATCATGAAAGTCATCAAGTATGACACTGAAATTAAGGTTACCAAGCTCATTAGAGGCAAAGGCCTATGTGAAAATCTTGTTGGAAATGAGGAGAACAATAAACCATTTGATCAACAAGTTGAAACAACATTCAATAATGAAGAATGAGCTACTATTCTAGATATATCAGCAAAATGGATACAATAGTTGGTACATTATTTGCATACAAGTGATTGTCCTGAAGGATTTAACAAGTCTAAATGAAGGTATTTCAAGCTTCAATCCATTCCTTATGTTGAAATTGATGAAATTTTATATAGAAAAGATTATGATGGTGTTGTACTCAGATGTGTAGAACCATAACAGATTCAAAATATTCTGAGTGAATTTCATGATGGGCCCATTGGAGGCGACTTTGCACCTGAAACCATAGCCTTGAAGATAATGTGAGATGGGTATTACTGGTCTAATTTATTTAAAGATACCCATGCTTGGGTCAAAAAATGAAACAAGTGTGTAGTGTTTTCTTGAAAATAGAAGCTTGTAGCCCTACCTCTTCATCCAATTCAAGTGGAAAAACCATTCAAAAAGTGGGGGTTGGACTTCATTGGTCCCATAAATCCACCTTCAAGTGCTAGATATAAGTGGATTTTAACAACAATAGATTACTTCATGAAATGGATTGAAGCAGTTGCATTAAACGATGCAAATGAAACATTTGTGTTGAATTTTTATCAAGATCTGGTTTTCAGGTTTGGTATGCTAGATTCAATCATTTCTAATAATGCATTAGCATTCATATGTTTGAAATTTTCAGATTGGTTAGTAAAGCATAATATTTATCTGAACACTTCTTCAAAATATTACCCCCAAGGTAATGGACAATAAGATTCCACTAATAAGAAATTGATTAAAATCATAAAGAGGACAATCCAGGATAATCAGAGGACCTGGCATGAAAATTTGAAGCTAGCACTTTGGGTTGATAGGGTTATACCTAAGAGAGAAACATGTAATTCACCTTATGTGTTGACATATGGTAAAAAAGCTAAGATTCCTATCTCAGTTGAGCTACCTACCTTGAATATGATCAAAGAAATGGATCTACTTAATAAAGAACCTATGGAAATTAGGCTCGCATAGCTAATGGAGCTAGAAGAAATAAGGAAGGAAGCATTAAGAAGCTTGGAAATTCATCAAGCTTAGATGAAAAGGACATTTGATCGAACGGTAGTCCCAAGGATATTCAAAGAAGGAGATTTGGTTTTTAAATGGGATGAGCTAAAAATAGGTCTAGTAAACACACAAAATTTGATGTCATGTGGGATGGCCCATATATTATCACAAAATACAAGCAAAATAATGCATTTAATCTCTCAAGGTTGGATGGAGAGGTGTTGCCAATCCCTGTCAATGGGATTCACCTCAAGTAGTGTTATTAAGCATCAAAGTTTGCAAATGTACATAGTAGAGTAGTTTCAGTTCAGTTTTTCTTTCAATAAGTGTCGCATGGCTCATTTCATTTAAGTATTGTTTTCTTTCAATAAGTTTAGCTAGGTTGCACGTGTTTTTTGACTTTGTCATAAACAAAGTCATGATTAGTTTCTTTCAGTTATGTTTGTTGTTGTATGGTTTCAACAACTGAGTTACAGGTTTTCTAAGTCAAAACAGGACAAAGTTGAACTCCATTCACAATGAATTATCAAGGAAACTAGTCTAATGATTCTTAGCAGGCAAGCACTCAATAGAGGTTGCCAAATTGTTACCTATTTTTTGCTACAACTCAAAATAGGTAGAGCTAAATTGTAGATTCAAGTTAAAGGTAAACCAATTACACAAATTTTTTGCTAAGTAACCATTATTGTGTATTGATTACAAGTGAGTTTCAATTTTTATTATGAAAATATACTTCAAAGAATATTATATAATTGCATAAGGAATGTTGTATTATTCATATTGTAAAAAGAATGAGGTCCCACACAAGCCATTGGAGTAACTGAAATAACTAGGACCATATGATAAATATGCACTAAGAGGTAAACTATACAACTGAAGATACAAATAAATATGAGAGGATAGGTGATTCACCATTGCCTAGAATGATGAATCATAGGTCACGATTGTGTTGTATCTTCATGTATCCATCTCCGATTTTTTTAGCTCTAGCTCCAAGGACACCTACAAGATTGTTAGAATGTGTTGCTAGAGAAATGAAGAATCATAAATCTTCTCATAATTACATACCAAAAAATATATAATTCACGTCCTTTGAGACATCCATCACATGATCAAGTTAACAAAAGAAAAAATATTTGAGAGCACAAAATATTCATAAGAGGAAGATTTTCGCGTCATTTTGTTTTGCTAACATTTTTTTTCACTGTGTAGGTATAGGAAAAGTTATGTTCCTGATTTGAAGAAATTATAGTTCTGGAGAAAATGTGGCTCCCACAAGGGTTGATCCCAGCAAATATGAAGGTACAAAGTCTAGATAATCAATCAAAGAGAAATCCCACTTAGTTCCTTGAGAACAACCACTACAATAGGGGAGTCATCAAGTAATATAAAGAGCAAAATCATATCTTGGAGACAGTAAATTGTACAAGTCAACATCAAGTAAAGGAGGATAAATAATCATTATCATGTTTTTTTATTCCTTGTCAAAGGGAGAAACATGTGGAGTAACTAAATGTAAAGATGAATAGTAACATGAAGGTGCAGCAATACAATGCTAAAGAGCAGCAATAAGGAAAAAGTTAATGAACAACAAAAAGGCCATAAAAGTGTAAAGATTTCATTCAAAATGAGTAGAAAATTGATTAATGCAAGAATAGTTCAGGTTATGCCTTTATTATTACATCAATTCACAAATCAATGATCATTTGTTTATATTTACAATATATGTTCAGATGATGATGTTTCAATCATAATACAAGTAAATGGAAAAAAAGAAGTCAACAATGTTTTTAATTTAATGCAAATGGAAGAACAAAACTATTGGGTGACAGTCAAATTTCAACCTCTTGAACATTTATAAAATACAGAAGAAAACAACACATAGGGCATCATATAAGTATTAGGGTATGCAAATCTCCATGTGCCAAGTTTCAATGTTTTAAGGTAGGTTTGACAGAGTAAGAAAAACATTGCATGAAGCCTACAGTACAGGCACGAGCATGAAAATGTCTTAGCAATAACACATGATCATATAAATATTAGGTCACTTAAGATGAAAATTCATTTTCAGTATTCAAGGAGGCTTTGATATGATTATAGAAGCTCTCCTCCACAAGAGAAAAAACAAAATAAGGTGGATAATATTTTACCTTAAATGCCTTTCACTTTCATGTTCAATGTTGGTAACAAAAAAATTAAAAATTGAGATGCATCAATAGACCCAAATTTTCTAAGCAATTGCATAGAAATGAGTATACATAAATAATAGTCCTCTTCAAGTTCAAAGCACAATCATATCATAAAGGGGTCGAATGACACAAAGAGGTATGTAAATACCCAGAAGCTCACAAAGTTTTCATTCATGGCAGCGTATAGGGAAAATAGAAAATAAAAGGATGAATCCACAACCATTAGTTCCTAAAGAGAATTACTTCCTAGGGTTTCTTGTAACCCTCAAAATAACAAAAGTGAAGTATTGGAACCTCAGGAATCACTTAGAATCCATGTTGATAGAAGGAAAATACCCAGATAACTTCTTAGAAGTCATGACCTTCAAGGTTCAATAATTTCTTTGCCTCTTTTAAAGACATAAGGAACAACCTTCTTAGATTAAAAAGGGAGAGAACAAAAGTTGGGTTTCATGAAACCCTATGAAGCAAAAAAAGAAAAGGAAAAACCCTCATGGAAGCCATTCTATTGCAGAATAATCTAAAGGTTGCGAATTTATTTTATCAAAAAAATAAAATGTACTCCTTTTACCAAGATTTACCAGCAAAAAGCTAAAACAATAATGCAAGCGGTCGAATGATACAAGCTTACCTTTACTACTTGCTGGAAGAAAATGCATTCAAAATTATCCATGTATACAAGCTCATTTTTTCTTCATTTTCGGCCTCACAAAAAGTGTCTCCAAATCTTAGAGCAAGGTAGAGAATAGGAAAATAAGATAACATAAATATAGCCATGGTCACCATGGATTGAAACCCTAGAAGCATGGTTGTAAAAGATAGATGCCAAATTCATTAAGTTTCAGGCTTACCTCTTTAGTTTCAAAGGGAAATTCAAACCCTCCATGGCTGAGCCAACCTCCATAGAAACCAATGGTGATTGTATCAATAGAAAATAAGCAAGACAAATAAAAAAATTTGAAAGCTTATAAGCCCATGGCCAAGAATAGTAAAAAATGCTTGAAATGGAGTTTAGTCACTAGAGTTGCATAGAGGAAAATTTACCTTCATTTTCCTATAGGAAATATCCATCAAAAAGGGTCCAGAAGATGCAGAAGATTTAGGTTTCGAGCTCAACCTAACCTAGCATGGTAGCGCAATAGTGGAGAGAAAAAAATGCATAGGTAAAAATGAAAAAGATTAGGGTTCGAGTTTATCTTTACTGGATTCCCTAATCTTTTGTTCAAGTATTTTTTTGACTTTTTTTAAAACAAAATCATTTCTATTTGAAAAAACCTCATGGTCTTGACTTAAAGTCAATTGACCTAGCATCAAGGGTGGTTGTGAATTCATGATGAAGTTTGTAAATTTAAAAGGGATTTTGTTACTGTAAGTGAGGAATAAGTAAATAAGTAAACAATAAAAACACTTCTTAATACGACATTATGTCAATATATTTAATCAACAATTAAGCTATTAAAAACCAGAAATCCGTTGAAAGCATCATATTGCTCTCTATCTGCAAAGATTTATTAAATCATTGTGGCTCTCAGATCAGGTAAGCACTGTGACTATTAAAATGACAATCTAGAGAACGAGATGTTGTCAAAATGCAGGAAACTAATCCTATATGATAATTGATAAATGATATTGATGATATTGTGAACTAAATTGACATGAAACTTAATAAATGAAGCTACAACAAACTAAAATGCAGCTAAATAAGAAACCATGATTATGATTGTTATGATTAATGATATGCTAATTGCTGAATGATAATTGCTCAATTGCTCTAATTTTATTTCTACAGAGTAAGATTGCATAAACTTTACATCATTTTCCTATAGATAATAGCTATATTTATAGATTTCCTGATAGCATATTTGTGAAGAAGCAGCCGAGCAAAGGTCTAGATTCAATTTGAAGATTTCAATGGTGAAGGATGAAGGAATTGAGAAGATTAGGGGGATTGTTCCTCCCCACAAAAACATTAAGCTAGATGATAGGAAGGATTGATGCAAGAAGATGGAGTTGCCTGCAAAATTGTCTTCAATTTGTCTCTTAATTTTCCCATGAAGGTTTGAGTCAATTAATTTAGACATAAATTAGACATATAATATCTTATTTGATTTGCGCAACTTTTGAGTGAAAATAGGAAATAGTTGTAGAATGCATTTTAATTGAATATTTTCGATTTATCTAATTCATGCAAGAAGATATTTAATTTAATAAACCAAACTATAGAAGTCTATTTATTAAATAAATGTGGAAGAAAATATGATAATTAAATAAAATGAAGTATTAAAATTGTTTATTTAATTTAGATGATGATGATGTGAAATAGAATTTAATAATTATAATTAAATATGTAGACATGAAAAATGTACAAGTTCGTTTTGGCACACCTGATCCCAATTACTAACAATGCTTTCTCTTAAATCACATTCTCAGCATTTCATCACTTTCTATCTTTTAATTTAATAAATCACTATTTATTGGATTAAGTCTCCCTCTTTCAATGATTAAATTAATCAATTAATTTAATTAACCATTGCATATCTCTTTAATTAAATAAATCATTTTATTTAATTAAAATCTCTAAAGTCCTCCTTTTAAATTAAATAAATTAAAACCTTATTTGATTTAATCTAACCTATTCTTTCTTGATTAAATAAATCAAATCATTTATTTAATAAATCATTTCCTCTCAATTCTAGACTTACATCAGTTCATAAATCTAAGTCTAAATTGTCACATCATCTAATTCTTCATTAAATTAATCAAAACATTTGATTAAGTTAATCCTTCTCACTAAAATCCTCTAGAGAATGCAAGTTGCACAATAAATCAAATATTTTAATTTATTAATTCTTCTATTTTCCCTCACAAAGCATCAAAAGAGAATATTCCCTCATTTGAATTCAAAAAGGCCAAGTGGACTTGGTCCTTCCAACAAGGCATTCAATGCCTCTTACATGTCCTTGACCTTGAGTCAGGTGACATTTACTTCACTTCTCTTCCCCCTTCAACAAGTCAACTCACCATTTCAAATTCAAATTTATGCATTTATCATGCACATTGGCCAAAATGTGCTCATTCCTCATCCAATCACATGTGGACAAGTGACACAATGCCATTGGATTATCTTTTGTCCCACATTGCTCAATCTTGCTCACTTATCCCAAATAGAAGTCTATAAATTGGAGACCTCTCTTCTCAACCATCATCCACAATTCATATGCAAAGTTACTCTCTACAATTGAGAACTAATTTTGTTCATTATCTCCAAGCATTCATCATAATTTCACATTTGCACCAAGGTTATGCCCAAATCTCTTTGGAGATTTGACCATTTCTAGATTCACATATCATTGCTACTTAGGAGTTGGGAAAGGGCCAATTGCAACACCTCATTGGCACCAATTCCCCCATAAGATCATCATGCTATTAGCTGAATTAGGATTGCTTTCATTGTTATTTAAAGTTTTGTTACTTTCCTAATTTTAGCTTGAATAGATGGATTTTGTGGGGAATCTCTCATATTTGCATGCATTTTGATCTAACATTAACCATGTTAGTTGTTCTTGTGCATTTGTAGGCTTAGGGGTTCACATTTTGGCCCTAGAAGGAGGGCAATCTCAAGATTTATCACTTTTTTCTTCAAAATTCTGTGGTTTTTTCATTTTTTTTGCTTACACACAGGAAACTGCACTGCGGGTAGTTCATGCAGTCTTGTATTGCACCGCTGACTCAGATGCGGTGTTGTATTGCACCGCACCCCTAGAAACCCATGACACTATACAACACCACAATTGCTTCTCGCGTTTGAAATTTGAAAATTTGCCAACTTTTGTTGTTTCCAAACTCCACCGCGTGCCAAAGTCCATCGCACTCGCAGTCTCTATTTCTGTAGAGCACTGCATACAGTCAATCGTGCGACACTGTATGGCCACGCTTATTTTCTAAACAACACTGCACCCGCTAAACAGCACCTCACCTGCTAAACTCCGCCGCGGGGAACAGTCTATTTTTAAATTTGAACACTTTTTTTAATTTTTTGAGCATTAACTTTGTTTGCTATATTATTGCTCTCTGGTTTTGTGTCATTTTGCAAGTTGGAGAAGAGGAAAAACAAAGAAATAAGTTTATCATGATATCATGCTCACAAACCCAAAGTGTTTCTAAACACTAAAAGTGTTCTTTAACACTCCTTAAGAGAATTTGTTAAATACCTTTGGCCTTAGGAAAATTAAATTTACTTTGGGACTAAAAAGAACAAGCAATCTTTCTTTTTTTATGACACCATGCTTATTTTCTACAAAGTGTTTTTTAACACTCTATAATGGATTTGATAAGTTCTTTGATTTTAGGAAACTAGTTTTTCTTTTGGGTTCTAAAATTAATAAAATCAAATTTTCTTTCAAAAGTTGCCAAGGAGCTAAAAAGAACTTTAGGCAAACACACTAGATTTTGTTTAAAAGGTAACAATTGAACAAGGCAAACTCACATTTTCATTTGGTGCTTAAAAAGAAGTCATCATTGCTTTGAGGTTTAAAATGAACAAATGTTTTCCATGTTTTGTAATCTTTTTTACAAGTTAATATCATTTAAAATATGTATGCGCTTCTCTCGCACTTCATTGCGATCTTGAGAATCAAAAACATTTTAGGTGATATTAGGTTGTTAAAAAGATTGCCTCCACATTTCAATTTGGGCACTTAAAATTGAAAAAAACATGCGAGTGTGAATAAAAATTATTGCGAGTGTTCTCCTTTTGTTTTTAAACAAAGGTTGATCGAACTACGAATAATGTTTGTTCACTATTGTTTATCTTAGAGGGCCTACCTTGTGGGAAAAAGTACTCACCCGAGGGAATGACCCAACCAGGAACACGCTAAAGCCAAGTGATTTCCAACCGGTATATAAGTGTGGGTTCTTGAGGAAAGTTCAAGAATCACAAGGATTATTCCAATGAGATGGATAGCAATGGACTCTCGTCGATGTTGAATAATCCCCCATGAATGGAATGCCTGAATTAGAACCCCTTGTTTAGAAAAAGGCCAAAACCTTGTCTATCTTGTTGGTGCAAAAGGTTATGTCCTTTGAAGCCACCCCACGTTATACATGCGGTCTTGTTGTGGAAATGGAAAGTATGCCATCGGAGATTCATGGGTACTAATGCTTGGCTGACCCGAATAAGTGAGTGCCATGGAGGGGAGCCAGTGTGGTCAAGCATTTAGCCATTCGCACAAGATATGTGCAGCTGGATTTATCCAAGTGAGAACCCAACAAGATATTGCCTCACAATCCTAGGAGTGTAAAAGTGCTTGGAAGAAATACATTGCTTGATCTTGAAAACATTTGAAAAACAAACATTCACAAAGACCTTCAAATTTCAAACCCCTTGTGAGAAACAAATACTCTTTACGAATTTGGGCACTATTGCTTTCCCTAGGAATCATATTCCTAGAGGTTTCTAAGTGCACAAATTCTACCGTCATTTGTTTTCAACAAGGTTAAACATAAGGAACTTTTTCCCTATTTTCCTTGATTTCCACACAAAGGACCTTGTGGGATGAGAAAGAGAGTGGGACACTAGACATATAGTTTGAAACTTAAGCAAGCAAAGTGTCTTGGATAAAAAGAATTTCATTAAACCAAGATAAAGAGACAAATTGAACTTCATGTGTGTTGTTTCCAATGATTTCCGCAAGAAAGCCAAAGTTCAAGAAAACTAGTCTAAAAGTCCGTGAGAAACGCCTTGAGATGCTCCTTGAATTAAGGGAAAGACTTATATACAACTTTTACAAAAAGGCCTCAAGGAATAATCCAGCGTTGTATGCATTTTATTGTCAACAAAATCGTGAACTTTTTGAAAGGTTTGCTTTTCTCCCATAGGAATTCTAGCATGTTCTTCAATATCGAGGTTTTGTAGAGAGAGTCGTGTCTAGGATAATGTTCAAGATCAAAGTCGTCATTCTCATTCATTCATCCATCAACCAAATCCCATTTCATCATCAAAACCTTTTTGTAAACTCTAGAAACAATCATCACGCTAAACTTAGAGGGCTAAATCAACATCACCCTATCTTGGCTTAAAACACCTAGCCAAAATAGTCTCAACCTTTGGACAAATTTTTCTTTAGGATAATGCAACTTCCTAAAGTCTATTAGTTCACAATTACATTGGCTTACCACACTTAGCCAATTCATCCATTTGTGCAAGTTCCCCCAGGATAACACAACTTCCTAGGGAATACAACTTCACAACAATCCTGTTTGACTTAATGAATCTAGTCAAATTATCACAATCAATCCAAAAGCCCTTACAAGTTTAGCATATACCTTCAAAAGTTCTTCAAAAAAGGTTTTTCCCTCACTCATCCCATCCATTTAGCCCATCACCATTACCACCATCTTTGATCTTTTAGCTTCCCTAGTTCTTCACTTTTGGGCCTCAAAGGTTAGGATCGAACAAATCCCTATCTTTTATGGTCCAAAAAATATCTCAATACAAGAAGAACATGGAGAATATTAGAGAAATACCAAAGTCTATGGACATGAGTCAGTTAAACTCTAAAGTAAACCTTGCGGGATCAAGCAATCCCCCAAGCAACTCTCCCTTATCATCACAAAATCCTCAAGAGGAGCGTCATCAAGAGGACATCATGAATGAAGACATCGGGATGACACAATCCGAAATCGTGAAGGTGGTTCAAAATCCAGAGAACCACAAAATTGTCAGTGCTATGTTCAAATACCTAAAAATGCTAGCGGCAGGAGGGGCCCAGTTCCCTCCCAATCTCAATGCAAGCACTAGTACAGATGTGCCTATTCCAAGTGCATCCCCAATGTCAAATGTCAATCAAGAAGTACCTTACACCACATCGGCCATCACACCAACCTTGCTGAATGTGAACAAGGGGAGTGTGATGTTCCAAGAATTACAAAGGCATCACCTTGTGGCTAACAAAGAAGCAGTTATCACCACCATGCCAGTTACGTCTATTCCAGAAAATCCATCCCAACCATACATCCCACTCACCTTCCATAACCATGTGGGCTCATCTTCATTCTGTGCAACACCAGTCTATCAATCAAACATACAAACTTCTCTAGCACTTGAAGAAGGAAGCTTGTTTGAAACAACTGATGTTGCGAATCCTTTTTTTCAAGGTAACATTCCATCTCTTCCTCCATTTTCATTTACCACCACATCACCTCTTGGATTGGGTTTTCCTCCTATCAACATCGATGGTTTCTCAGAACCTAGAAATCTAAACATGATGCCCAATTCCCTCTTCTTTCCCACATCATCACAACAACAAGTGGCAACCATACAAGCCACAACCATAATTGGTCCTCAAATATCCCAAAGCATACCATCTCAATGACCAATCATCTCAACCACCCCTCCAGCAACCCAAATCCCAATCATCACCACAATCCCTCCACCCATCACAACGGTTGGCATGATTCCTGTTCCACCACCAATGCCACCAAAATCCAATACGACGAACTCATTCACCACGCTAATCCAAACCCTTCAAAAGGCCAACCAACAGAGAGTACTCCAGCAAAAGTAGCAAGCGCAAGCCCAAGCACAAGCTCAAGTGCAAGCCCAAGCCCAAGCACAAGCTCAAATGAAATCCCAAGCACAAGCTCGAGCACAAGCTCAAGTACAAACCCAAGCACAAGCTCAAACGCAAGCCCAAGTGCAAGCCCAAGCCCAAGCCCAAGCACAAGCTCTAGCTCAAGCTCAAGCTCAGGCCCAACAACAAGCATAAGCACAATACCAAGCTCAATTGCAAGCGATCCACCTACAAGCCTACCAACAAGCCTTGCAAGACTTTCAGGCACAATAACAAGCTTTATTGGCACAACAACAGCTCGACCAACAACAAGTCTTGTTGGCACAACAACAGCTAGACCAACAACAAGCTTTACTAGCACAACAACAGATTGATCAACAACGGGCATCATGGGAACATTAGCAGATGGACCAACAACAAGCATTGTTGGAACAACAACAACAAGATCCACAACAAGCGTTGTTGATGCAAATGCAAGCATACCATCAAGATTTGAACGCACAACTAAGCTTGCAGCAAATGCCCACTAGTACTCTCCCCACCTATCAAACACCTCAAACACCTCACAACTCATTCATCCCACCTCCCGATCCGAGCAAAGATGTTGGAACACAAATCAAACTGCTTTCGCAGCAAGTGTTGGACTTACAAGCAGGAAAAACCACAAGGACACCAGGGAACTTATGCCCTTACCCTTTCGATAGAAGCCTCACCATGATACCATTCCCAAAGGGATTCGAGATCCCCAAATTTGACAAGTACAATGGAATGGGTAACCCTGAAAACTACATTAGGGAATTTCATGTGCACTGTATGGAGGTTGCATATGATGACACATACCTAATGTGAATCTTCCCTCATAGCCTGACTGGTCCAGCCATGGAATGGTTTTCTCACCTACCCACGAGCATTAAAACATTCGAGGAAATTGTGGAGGCTTTCCTTAAGAATTACACTTTCAATATGGGTGCAGATGTTAGTTTGGAAGAACTATCTGCTCTCAAACAAGGAAAAGGAGAGATATTCGCATCCTTCTTGCAAAGATGTTGATCCAAGG
Source organism: Sequoiadendron giganteum (assembly GCA_007115665.2). NCBI lineage: Eukaryota > Viridiplantae > Streptophyta > Pinopsida > Cupressales > Cupressaceae > Sequoiadendron > Sequoiadendron giganteum. The sequence continues at coordinate 814,517,436 of CM021102.1, forward strand.
CCAATCAAAGCAAGTGGACCATTCTAGAGGAACAACAAGTTTGCACCATCATAGCCAATCTAGATCAAAACTTGGCATTCTACCTAAAAATGCAGTGTATCACATCTTATGATCAACTGATTCCAAAGGCGCTCAACATTGAAAGAGCCCTTACTGCGTGAGGAGGCGCACCAACATTCACTTCACCATAGGATAATTTCCCATCTAACAACTAGAATGATAAACCTCGAACATGGTCGAGGAATAAAAATATCATGAACGACGGCATGGTCGATGTTAAAGTGGTTATGAGGGCCCCTAAACAGAATACCCAAAACCATCATCAACCGCAAAATCATAATCATAACAATGTACAGACTAATGCGGTAGTAGCACAACCACAACCATCTTCCACCAATCAAATCAACAATTTGGGTAATCAAGGATGACTACCTCCCTACAACAAGTATTCCCCCAAGAGGAAGTTCACAGCTCTTGGTGAATTGATTGAGTCCATAATGAAGAAGCTAGTCAAAGAGAATCTAATCAAAATCTCTAACTCCAAGAAGTACATGGAACCTATGACCAAGCCGTTGTGGTATAATGAAAACCTCCTTTGTGACTTTCACAAAGTCAAAGGACACACCACCGCCAATTGCATGAGACTCAAAAACATCATCCAAGACCTCATTGAGGATAAGGTCATCAACATCGAGCAGCCGGCCGGAAACCAAGACCTAAAAATATACACGAATCCGATGCCAAACCATAACCAAGGGAACAATCAAGGGAATAATCAAGGAAATAATAAGGGCAAGCAAAAGTATGCTAGTGCTAATCTAGTATATGAGGAAATAGTTGGATGCATCGATGAAATGGTTACCGTCGTAAATATCAAGGGAGTCAACAATGACTGTGGAGTCACCACATGAGGTAGAAAGGTTACCACCACTCGGGAACCTACTAAGACCCCCATTTCCAATACAAAGGCCATCCCCTATGATTACAATGTCATTGACCAGCTGAAAAGAACACCCGCCCAAATCTCCATCATGGAACTATTAAAAATCTCTGCCGCCCATAGGAAGATCCTTGATGAAGCACTAGTTGTGTCTACCGTTGCCGCCACCCTTGACACAAAGCAATTTCAGGCTATGGTGGGTAACATCATTACCCTAAATCTCATTACATTTTCAGATCAAGATTTCCCTCCACAACCATCTCATAACCGCGCACTCCACCTCCAAGTACTAATCCACAAAAAGAAAGTCAAATGAGTCCTAGTAGATGGAGGTGCAAGCCTTAATATTTGTTTTCTAAAACTCATAAATAAATTGGGACTCACCGAGGATTCCATCAATAAGAACAAAAGCATCACAATAAGGGCATATCATGATCAAGAAAGAGTGTCTTAGGGCATTATCAAAATCCCCATCCAAGTGGGGCCGACAACTATGGAATCCACCTATTAGGTCCTCAACCTTGACCTACCATACAACATTCTCCTGGGACGCCCGTGGATACATGGAATGAAGGCAGTGGCCTCAACTTATCACCAATGCATCAAGTTCTCACATCAGAATGAGGAGGTCACTATATATGGGGATCCCGAACCCTTTGCCTACTGCAAAAAATTGGAATCCAAGTTTTATAAGATCCCACAAGTACCCAAAAATGATGAAGGACCATCTACTTCATACATCGACCCAACCAACCTCGCTTCCACTTCTGCGATAGAGGTATCCGCCATCCCTGACATATCCGAGATTAAAAACATGATCCAAGACAATGGATGCAATGATTACAGATTGAAAATAAATGTATTTGTTGTAGGAGAGTTACCACAATCTCCTAGGTTGCATGGACAACCCCAACTAGTTCAAACACCTGTCCAAACTATTAGAGCAAAACCCTCTGGATTCCACCATTGGGGGGATCTTAGTTGGGAGAATGTGGACAAAGAGGACATCACAAACACACTATACCAAGATGAAAGACCCACTCCCACCCTACCCATGGAGGAAACTAACAAAGGGTTACAAATGATGTTTGGTATGGGCTATAACAGGAATGAGAGCCTGGGAAGAAACATTGATGGACAGTTGGAGCCCATCATTGTAGAAAGAAGAATGCAGAACCTTGGCCTTGGGTATACTCCTCCGAGTATAACTGTACATGGTAGAGGTACTCCTAGAAGAGCAGCCAGTTCCTCTCCTCAGGTAACAACCACTCCTAGACCACCCGTTTGCTTAGGTATCACACTCGATAATTACACCTTTGACGTCAATGATGTTTGTCCTAGTAATGATGATGATGATACCATAGCAGGTCTCCCTAGGATTTTTGAGGATTCCATCTTGTTAATGATAAGTGCCTCCATAGCTGAGTCAAACCAACCAACCCACTGAATCACCTTAGTACACCCCCAACTCATTGATCACAACTAACGCGGACCACTGATTTTAGACTCGTTCGAAAATGATGAGGCACACTCAAAATTCATGGGACTAAGGGATATAGTTTCGTACGGGGATCACAAGGTTGGATTCAACATCACACTGGACACACAGGCATACTATGGGGAGACGATTGAGTCCTTTAGTCGCAAAAGAAAAATATCGAGAATAAGCTCGGAGTTATTGAGTGAAAACCACATGGTGGCACTCTCTAACCATAAAATAGTAAAAATAAAGGATGCATCCAATGGTGAAAACCTCTCCGAGGTGCTAGAGGATGAAGGATTCAATCTCCCCCCTACTGCTCTACATCAGGAGAAATCAACAATATTGGCAGAATAGTGCAACTCGGTCAACTTAGGAACAAAATTAGAACCACAAATCACCTTCTACGCAGAGTCTTCCTGGTAGAAGAATAAGAACTGTTGGTAGCATTCCTAAAAGAAAGAAAGGTAACTTTTGCATGGACCTATGCTGACATGCCAAGTATGGATCCTGAAGTAGTAGTTCATCATTTGGTTGTTTACCTCAGAGAAAAACCAGTCAGATAAAAGCTAAGGAAGATGCACCCACAAATAGCCTTGCTCATCAAAATTGAGCTACAAAAACTTTTGGATGTTGGCTTCATATTCCCGATCGACTATCCAGAATGGGTATCAAATCTTGTACCTGTCTCAAAACCGAAAGGGGGCATCTGCGTCTGCATAGATTTCAGAGACCTAAACAAAGCATGTCCTAATGATGATTTTCCACTACCCAACATTGACATGATAGTGGATATGACGGTCGGACATGAGATGCTATCCCTAATGGATGGCTTCTCGGGGTA